>KE605450.1:0-10198 GCA_000444245.1 Botryllus schlosseri
GAGTAGAACCATACCAGAAATAGTTTTATTGCATGTTTTTTAAATCATTTCTATACATTTTTGCGCAATATTAGTTGATAAAGGTTGCAGTAAAAATTTGCATGAATAATAGGGAAAGGTTAAATTATAAAACTCCTCCAAACAGCTTAAAACATCTTACTACATAAATTCTGAGTATCTAGGAAGCTGTAAAAAGGTTGCAAAAACATGCCCTACTTATGAGTGCTCACTACTTCGCAATGAATCAGCCACATCATGTCATTGCAAAACGTTTCGTCTCCTGCCCATATCTACACCACATCTTGCCTGTCGCTCATATACGGGGTGATACGAATTTCTGCCAACCAACTCAATACATGAGAGGGGTGGAAAAGTTAATTAGGTTAATGATGATTTCTATCTATTGTTGCAGATGCCCGATCAAGTTGTCTGATTCCTACGGCAACACCTTGTACAGGGACATTCAGACTTATAGCTGGACTTCCCAATCCGCGCCTAACGGACAATCCTACATAGCTTCAGCCTTCTTTTTGAGCTAAATATAGCGTAGGATATAGTGGTTACTACACAGCTAGTATCGCTGAAATACACCACGATTGTGCATTATCCAATTTTCAAGTGCCCTGAAAGTGGTGTGAATCAATTTATAAATCGAAAGGAAGAAATGTTGTTATTATACATAAATGATATATTTGGCAACAATGATAATGATAGCAAGCACGGTCACAACATAAGCGTTAGCGGAGTTGACAGGACAAGTTTCTGAGGACATAAGACTGACATTCAGGTATTTCCATGAAAGACGCGGTGATATCGAGCGGAATACGATCGATACATCCGCTCATTTTCGAACTTCACATCGTTGTATTTGATGCAACTCTAGGCAGTTTCGAATCAAGTGCGCACCGACCAGGGCGTTTTTCCGTCATCGAGTTTCTGCTTTATTGTGGCCTGAAAAAATTGTGATCCGATATGCTTGATTTTTAATTAAAACTATACGCAATCATTCTCACTCAACCACATTCACATTGTTGTTATTGTTCACAGAAAGGGGCCCAACTATAGCCTTACGCTATAGCCAACAGTCGGAAATGTCAATAAAGCAAACGGAACATTGAAATTAGCAAGACCCAAATAGCATCCTGTCGTGACAAAAAGGGAAAGTAACGGTTTTTTATCAGTTTTCATTTGGAGTTGTGTACCTCACTCCTGTCATCTCATCATTGCGGAGCAGAGACATGGTTATGTAGCACCGAGTGTATAAGCCAAGGGATTAGATTAGTTAATAGTGGGATCATGTCATCCGTGTCCAATATGCATAACAATAATGCTTACCAAGTTCGTGAATTTATCTTGGCACGCAACTCGAATACGTTCCGCGGTCGCGGGACTGTCCAGTCGGAATGGTCCGGTTACACCGGCGTCCAATCGGGCGCTTTTGATTCCATCTTTAATCGCGCAAAGCACGGCGGTTCCAAGTAGTAGTGGAGGCTCTCCAACAGCCTGAAAGTATTGTCAAATTAGATCGATTCTGATTTCATGGCCCTGATTTGTATCATTTGAAACTATATTGGTGCAGTTGCAACTGAGTCTCACATCGATACGTCTTGATCTCTGCACCGCTGGGTTAGTATGTATTTGAGTCTAGGGTATGTTCGAAATTGTCTAGAACTCAGGTATCAGTTCTGTAGTATGACTGCGGTGTGTTCAAGTCTGTCTAGCGCTCAGGGGTCGTGTGTGGGGTGTGCCAGGAGTTCGAAATTGAGACCACGTAATTTTGGAATGCCGATTCAATCTCCCATATCTATTATAGTTCATTTGGAATTAGGCAATTGGTATATCTCGCTATTGTGTTTCGCANAAACAATAAGATGGTACTTTTCGAGTTGAAGCCTCGCATTCTGGAACTGATCTCCGAAAGGGAACAGCAGAAGTCACATTGGCTATAAACGTTAAAAAAACACTGGTGTCGAGGCCCCTCGCCGCGAATGCAGGGTATAAAAATGCCCACGCAAATCACAATGGGCAATCATGACGCCACTCTTCACTAATTCCAATTTAAGACACATTCTAATAGTCAACTCCACTTTGGGTAAGCATAAGATTACCGCTGTAATTCGGTAGATATAATAAATGTTTTGGCTACAATTTCCGCGAAATAACTTGAAAACAATCAATATAGAGCCGGATTGTCAGTGGCACTGAATACGTTCTGGTACACGACCGTTCATGAGACATGAGACATGCATTTAGCTTACGCGGGACGAGTAAACGGCCTTATCGTTTGGTGAGTTACGCAGGAAATGTATNTTGAATTGTCGCGGTGTGTCACTCAGCCCGGGTATTTTGTAAGATCCCGGTCCCACGGTCCATAGCTGTCCNGACGATGAGTGTAACGGCTCTTCCATAGTCATCATTCCGTAACCTTGAGTGAATGCTCCTTCGACCTAACAATTTTTGAATGGTGAATGGACCCAGCGAAACAGATCATATTGGAAACGATNCATATAATGATTAGTGTAAGTCGGAAAAAGCAAATACCNTATTTTCNCANTAAAAAATCTTTTGGNGACACACTTCTCAAATAACAAAATATTTCGACAATTCATAGTCANCATCACGGTTCCTNATCGTAATTGCATCATATAAATTCTCGTGTGAAATATAGACCACCTGTCCGATATCGATTGCTGGATTGAGACTTCTACCAAGATCGACTACTATGTCGGTCCTCAAAATTGCATGGTGTCCTGTTAATACATCGATCTCCACCATACTTGTCGCCGCTCCGCTCGCTTGGTAGCTGCTCCATTCGCCGATGGATGTGCCGGTTTTGCGATCCCATTCGTTAACGAGGTTGGGTACTCTGGTTGTAAAGAAGGTTTAAATCGGATTGGCCTATCGCGACACTGGGAGTATATTCTAAAGTGTTTCTTTGTACCTTACCATGGAAATAATGTTGATTATTCTTAGTAGATATAAGGTAACACCCTATACATGACCATTACCGTGTTTGCCAAGTTAATGGCCGCGTTCTATTCGGGTAGTGGAAGAGAATTATATACACTGAACTAGGCTGAACACAGTNTGAAGGGGCTGAATTANATAAGAAGTGAAAAAACCTATGGATCAAGTTTCGGGTGTACCCAACACCTCCAANTACAATTGACCCTTGGCTATTNNACTGCAAGTATAGTATGGCAAAAATACAGAACTAATANAATCCGAGTCAATACGGATTTCAATTCGTCTGGTATGTAAATGACGAACATATTACTGATTTGGATGAAAAGCAGCTATAATATGAGAGTGAAGAGTAGAGGAAAATACATATTTACCTGTAGAAGCCAGTTGCAGCAAGGCTTATTCTTTCCTTGTATGCCTTATCCACCAATGATGTCCACACAAGGTCAGGATTCTCTTGTTTCAATGGTTTTAATCGCTTAACAATCTTTTCACATGCTATCTGAAAATTCCACATAATTTACATATCAGCACTCCTAAATGATTTGTGCCATCAAACATATAAAAGTATATATACCTTCACTGCCATGCCATTCAAATCACTCCCGACACTCGCAGCAGTTGCTGATGCATTTGGAACAGACGCCGTGGACGTTTCCGCTACGTGAATTAAATCAGTCGAAATTCCAAGGACTTTACTGGCAATCTAGACAACAAAGTTCACGCTCAGTTTCAATCACCCTAAAGATCAACTGAACCCCGAGTTAGTCACAAATTAACCGACATTGTCCTAGAATGGAACACATGACGTGCTACAGAGAGGCAGGAAATTGGCGTATGTCAAAAGAACCCTTTTGCGCTCTGAACATTCTTTGACATCATCCAACTCAATTTCAATGAAAGTATCAGAACGTTCTTATCTCCCAAAGATCCGCCGCAGCGATATGCAGTAAATCAGCAACATGAACTTAAACAACACGGGTCGTTTATAAATCACCTGAATGGTTTTGGTGTGAAGACCTTGACCCATCTCCGTGCCTCCGTGTGATAGTAGCACCGATCCGTCGGCATAGACAAGCACCAGTGCTCCGCCTTGGTTCAAAAATTTCAAACCGAAGGCAACCGTAAATTTAGACGACACGCATGATATCCCACGCTTCTTCCATCTGTATTAGTATTAATATCCGAGTCACAAAAACGGTTATTAAAGCGGGTGAACACCGATCGGTGAATTTGAAAAAACCTCAGCTCAACGCATATCAATCCTACATGTCATTCAGTTTATCCACACCTGTTCGCTTTGTTGAACTCATCNACTTGCTCCCTGTGCATGTCGAATANGCTTTTCCGATAACATTCGTCCCAGCACTCGCGTAGTTTCAATCCTTCCATTGGACACCCGTAGATTACGATGTCNCCATCTTTAAGCATGTTTACAGACCGCACCTGCGNATTANTNAACAACTCGCTGTAACGTTTAAATGTCNAAATACCNAACTATCAAGATAGAGAGCANCAACCNAGTCAANCTGATCTTGGATCGAACTTGATCACTGTGCCAGTGTTTGGATCCCACGCCTAGTCAAATTCATATTGGTTTAGGGCCGACAACTTTAACTGTCAATGCGCCATATGCGAGATGTTTATCCAAAACCAATAGGTCAAATCAAATGGCGCTTCATAATTGTAAAAACCAATTACATGAGAACCGCGTATCCGACTGAGACTTACTTGTATTTCAATGCTAGTCTCTCACCTTTTCAGGAGCTATGTTCAGGTGATAAGCCACCCGAGTGATCCAATCCTCGACAATAACATTGGATTGCGGGGATCCGAATCCACGAAAAGCCGTGTTTGAAGCGATATGCGTCCGACAAACGTAACCGGTGACTTCCATATGAGGAATTCTGCGTGAAAACCGTCGGGTAGTACTCGTCTCTAATATACAATGNTTGTAGAAGCATACTCGAAACTGTTATCCGCCTGGCGCACCGCTTTTTCCATCACTGGGCTCGACAAATCGCTGGTGTTTCCGCCGTTGCAATAATATTGGATATCCAAAGCTAGAATCCGCCCATCGTCTTTGCAGCCGATCTAAAATATGTAGTTTTTTTTATCACCAGCACGGAATGACATAACTTTAGGAACTGTTTTGATTGGGAACTACCTTATACCGCGCCAGGAAAGGATGCCTTCCGCCCGTTATTTGCATGTCGTGCTGGCGTGTCAGGACACATCGGACTGGCTTGCCGTGTCTAAGCAAATGGGTGATGGTCTTGAGTAAATGTANGTAATTCAATAAATACACGTTAATTAGACTTGAATACCGNGGATTTTNGNACTTCGTCANCATGGNTGTATCGNNTATAAAGGGTGCTGAGTGTTAACNCACACTAATCTTTATGATCTANATTAGGACAGGATCATATCTGTATNAAAATANTGCACTCNAGTCTGAGGANGAGTGGGCTTAAAATNTTAAATTGAAAAACGCNNCTGNTGTTTCCGATTTCGAACTCATNAAGGTATACGACGTGACGCGTTGGCGNAGAAGCTATGGAGTCATTGCGTGTGCTTCTTTCGTGAATGTNGTTTCTTCACCCAACTTTGTATCATATAATATCTANTTTACCACCACCCTGCATCTATANACCCCTCANCATCATAAGTATGNAATTAANGACTNACTTTTTGGCCGCTACCGCGGCTGGGCTNGANACTTTGCAGAACCTGGTTTCTTTCCCCCCGAATCCTCCNCCGATTCTCTTAACCCTCGCCATAACTTTGTTCCTTGAGACGCCAAGACACGCAGCTGTCTGTGAACGAGATATATCTGGAATAAAGCCTATTTCCTGCGACAATTTTCCATTCGCCGGTACCATATTTTGGAGTGCCGTAGGATCCTGAGATGAGCACCATATCTCCATTTCGTTCTCTCCGTTTCTCGGAATCGCGATGCAGCCGTGAGTCTCCAAATAGAAATGTTCCTGTCCTCCAACCCTGGGACAGGATTTGCGATCACCATCAACGGCGAGAGTTAGAAAGGAAAAAAGTTTACCTGACTTCTCCTTCTAGCACATGATCGCAATCTTTGAACCCTTCGCTAAGGTTACCTTTGGCCAATTTCATAATTTCGTAGTACGATTCATGTTCGATAGCATCCTATATTGCATAAGAAAGTCACCCACAAGCCAAACGGTATTCCATATTGTCCTCACGGACCATGTTACTAACTGATATGAAGATTACCTCGTTGGACCGATAAAAGAAAATGTAGATGAAATTAAGATCTTGATAGCTTTCGCACTCTATTTAACGGCCACTTCTAAATTAAAACTTTAGCACATGATGAAGTAGCTGGCTGCGACAAATCGTGTAACGAAAAGGTATTAATTTGTAAGTGGGCGTTAAAGGCGAGAAAGCTACCACCATTGCTTAATAATTTACGAATCTTGTCCTTGTGGCTTATCGAATATGAAAAAAATCACGGCTTCTAAAGTATAGGAGAGCGTCAATATTACACACATGGCGCCTACGCCCGTGCTACGAACCTCAATCGTAATAATCTTCGGTTGCAAATCTTCGTATTCTATCTTCACGAGCCTTGCCGCTTTCATTGCGTGCTCATGGGTGTCTGCTAAAATGCTTCCAATCACGTGGCCAAAACATGTTACCTACGATGACATTTCCATGTTACACGTGGCCGCTAGGCTTGGCTGCCAAAGTTATACTTCGCCATCCGCGAACACGTCTTCGTCAAAATGTGTAATATTTTTTCCCATCACATCTCCAACATCAACATAGTCGACAACTCCAGGCGACTGCAAGGCGGCGGTTGTGTCTACTGATAATATTTTCGCATGGGCTCTGGTGCTGTACACCAACGCCATGTTCAGTTCGTCTGAAAGAAACGATCAGTGTTACGAGCTGCATCCATATTTATTGAACACCGCGCGATATGCATGCCTCGGAATGGTGGTATGTCATCCAAGTACTGCGCTTCTCCTGTGACTTGTTTCAAACTAGAAACGTGTGGCATGAGACGTCCTACCATATCGTCAGGATGCTGGTCTGACAGTACCTAAACGTGTAAAAATCAAAATAAATGAAACGTCCCCTGTTTAACTGATACGCTACTAACATTTTCCCATGTTCGTTCGCTTTCAAACGGTTGATCTTCCGCTGAAATATGTTGAAAGATCTGTCTGCTGAGTTTTACGTTGTTTTCCTGAAACGAAATGGCGGTTTACAAGTTAAATGTATTCGGCATCATAAATCCACAAGTAAATCTTCGATTGCAATATAGCGGAGCAAAATCAGAAATAAATTAAATGTGATTTTAACCTGGGATTATTCGTATAATAAGACTCTCTGTTGATCCGTGCATTTATTACCAAGATGATCTTCTCATAATTAACCTTATACACGTGAGAAAAGAATGATGGTGATTAAAAATTCACATTCAGGCCCTTCGTTCATAAATATGCTATATTCGTGCTGACCTCAAGTACATTTCTTTCGACGAGGGACGCAAATGTACGGTGATAGAATTTGAAGAAGAAGCTCGTCACCAAAGCGCGTCTGTATTCCGCCATACCACCGGGTGCGTCGAGAGATAGCTGCATTTCTTCGCTTAGCCACTGGCAAGTATCTTCGAGTAATGCGTTATCCCAACGCCTGTATATTGAGATACGGCTGCGTGTTAGATACTCTTAATTTGTATACGGTAACAAGGAATAGCGTATAACAGTGGTTCTTGCCTGGCTCCCTGAGCTGTGTAGTCTCAGGCGTTCTCTGGAGGAGAAGACACATGCTTAACTCACACGTATGACTTGTTATGAATATGATACGCGCGTCTTGGCAATCATTGGTTGCAGGTAGGCCTAGTTAGGACCGATCAGTAGTCGCATTGTGACAGTCGTGGTACGTCGTACGCAGGGGTTTGGGTTTCAAAATCGATGCCCCGTCCTCTTGAAGTGCTTATTCTATCAATAGGCTTATGAATATATCAGAACCTCCCTTCTCTAACAAAGTCAAGACACGATGTTATTCTTCCCTTTGCACATACTTTCGAATCGTTCTAGTTTTTGAATGGGTTTTGAAAGCAGTCGAAATTTTGTGAAAATGAACTATATTGTAGCCTCGCATTTCTGAACTGTATTCGAAACGGAACAGCAGAAATAACAGCGAGTTGCGATAAATATTCATTATAACGTTTTTGTTTCGTGTAGAAATTATATTTTAATGGTTTTGATCATTACATGTGTAGTTGATGTGTATTGTGGTATATTTTGGATTTCGGACTCCGCAAAGGCTTGCTGAATAGCATAACTGTCCCGCAGGTTATCAAAGGTTAAGAACCTCCGACGTATAATATGTAGTCACTAATGAAGTAGGTACTTTTAATTTGAATTGTCAAGTTTAGGTTGCCTTTACGTATCACGTTACCTTCCGACGGCTCTTTGCATTGTTTTCTTCGCCATTTTGGTCACTGCTGCCATTCCGCCGAAAGCCATCGACAGTTTACTGACGGTGCTCGTGTTAGGTTCGAAAGTGACGGCCATCGCGGCATTCACGATCGCGATATCGTCATCTTTTCGTTTGGATTGCTTGTATGCTTCCATCACATCATTCTGAATCGACATTACCAGAGTGTGTATGCATTTTTAATCATCTTAGCGCGGTCGTGAATTCGTAGAATGATAATTATGTATGGCCAGTCCACCGCTGTGGTAGCTGACACTGCGGTTCCTCAGGGCATTATAGAAACAAAATTAGAAACAGGATATGCTCAATAACATCCACCAAACATTTCTAGAAAATAATATTAGATATCTGCAAATGAACATGATTATAAATACTGGCAGTTTTAAAGGTGGGGTGAAGTCTAAGAGACAGAAAATTTCGAATATGAGGCGGAGGGAGCGCTTAAGCTCAATTTACTATTTTTAGATTATACACAAACTACTTCTGTAGGCGCAGGCTTGGTTGGCGTATTTTGATGAAAATCGACTCGAAGGCACCCAAATATTAGGCATTCAAATCATACTTCATGCGTACGTTCAGCATTACAACCGTAATTGCCGCGCCCCAGGCCCCCCAATTGGGGGGAGGCCGAGTTAGAAGGGTCCCAAAATTATTTCGTGTATTAACATAAGTTATAGAATGGGGATGACGAAATGCTGTCACGATCCTGATTACAACATACATGCCATGATTGTCCGTAACCCATGGGACTGTATGTGCTTGTTGTACCGAGTTCTACGTTGGTGAACACGCGTGGTTTCGTGAAATCAATGTCAAACTTGAGGTAAAGACATTGAAGAGGACCGACTCTTACTCGATTTCCGGGTATTATTCTTACCTCTGAAAGAAAGGGAATGTCGATGCTGATCAACACTTCGTCAGGCGCCGTGTTTGTTCTTCTGTATCCGGTGAAAAAGTTGTCATCCATGATAACTTCTCGCCGTCCGCCTTTTGTTGATTCGAATACCAGTTTTGCTCCGCATGCCATAAGTATGGGATTCAAGTCGGAGATTGGACTGCCAGTCATGATATTTCCACCCAAACACTGCCAAAAAGAGGGTGTGTCATGCGTATTTATCTATGAACTGGCCTAATCAGCATTCCACCTTTATCTCAGTCAGTCAAAGACTTCGTAAGCCGTCGGCATCGAATCAAAATGCATTACCAATGAACAAAGTTTTTCAACTTGTGGACTTCTTTTCATTGTTCATTACAAATTTGTAATCGAACATCAAACCAAATCAAACCAAATTACATTGATTATTCCGGAGACCCTAATTTAAATTCAAAACTATGAAACACATTGCGTCGCAGTTTCGCAGTGACACGTGGCCGTATCGTACGTCTTACAATCGGCGATTATTGCATTCACCATCTCAAGACACACAATCTAGAAATTTATACACAGACAGAATTCGATGTAATGAACCGATAGGAAGATGTCGCAATAACGATGTGCCGTATATTCATCGGATTCGTGAACTTGAGAGCATGAGCTAAATCGCTCAACCGCTGATGCTGTTCGTTAGTATCCCGGAAACTTAGATCATTATGCAACAATAGTGAGATTATAGCATCTCTAAATCAGTATGACGAACGATGAAGGCCAGCAAAATAAATGATTAGAATCGATTCATTCGAACGTACCAGCAGCACCGTAACTGCCGCACCCCAAATCCCCCAATTGGGGGGGGGGGCGAGCTCGAAG
>ATSW01005447.1:0-14423 GCA_000444245.1 Botryllus schlosseri
GGCTGGGAACCACTGGCCTAACCGGAAAGGTCAACGAGTTCAGACACAAACGCCAATTTTATCTCATACATTGGGCCTGTCATATTGAAACCAACACATCATTTTAAATTTGAAAAAGTAAGACGAAAGCAGCCTCGGAATTTCGGTCTCGGAACAATATAGGAAATTTTGGCCTTGAAACTGGAGACTGCGACATAACACAAATGGCTTACTGCCTAGAAGCCTGCTGCTAAATCGGCATTGGAATAGAAAATATATAACCGAATAAATACGTGAATGAAAGCTGTCAACTTAATACACTGTTACATGACATCATCGAGAAGTAGCCTCATGACCCTTTTCGGTATGGTACGGTCAAAATTAATACGAACAACCTGTTCGGAACAGACCAACACCGAATTTTGCGTAAAATTTACTGAGGAATATGCTGATCAAGTGATGATCAGCTGTTAGCCGTCATCGAAAACGAAATAGCTTTCGCGCTTGACAGGGTGTTGTAAGCAAATGGCTTGAAGGCCACAATTTCACGGTGAAATTGACATTGGAGAATATAAAGTAAAAGTAAATATTTGAATGCAAAACGAGAATGTTAGTTAACTGTTTCATGATATCATCGACTCATCACCTATCTCAGTATGGAACACAGTTAACGTTTAGCACAGACCGATCAGACGGCATTTGCGTGAAATCCGCAATGCGTTAGGTAGGCTATATAATGTCAGATCGGCGGACATATCTACCATACTCGACCTCGATAACGAAATTACTGCCCTAATCATTAAGTGTCAACCTTGAGACTTGGCACAGTGTTCGATACTAAAATCAAGACATACCGTGCAAAAGCTCATGACAGATCTAGGTAAGGAGCATCGTTAAAATCAATAGAGACCAATCCCGACTTTGCGTAAAATCTGTTAGCGATGAATGACGAGTAAGCTCTCACTCGACTTAGGAAACGAAATTACCACTAATATAATTCAGTGACAAACTTAAAACTTGGTACAGCGTTTGATACTAACATTAAGACTTACCGTGCCAAATGTCATGACCGATCTCGGTATGGAACATCGTCAAAATCAATGGACACCAATACCGGCTTTTGAGTAAAATCTGTTTGCGATACATGACGGATCAGCACACACTCCATTTCGGAAACGGAATTACTACCTTAATTTTTAAGTACCAACCCTGAAACTTGGGACAGTGTTAAATACCACCATCACGACATAACACACCAAGTTTCAAGAATTATCATGGGGTGAAACACCGTCAAAATGGACTTATACCAACAAAGATCGACTCAACGCATATGACGGTAACCGAGTTCAGATATTGATACGATTGTTACATCCAGAGGTGGTCAGTAACGAAGTACTTCTACTTTTTCTAAGTACTCAAGTAGTTTTCCTCTACTTCTGGTACTTACTCAAGTAGATCTGATTTTCGCTACTTCTACTTCGTAATATTTTGTGATCTACTTACTTACTTTTCGCTATTTTCAGTTTGTCAAGTAGAAGTAGTTCAATCTTCCAATCAGGAAGATAGCCTGATAAATTTCGGGGCTGTTTTCACAGAGTATCAACATTTAATTCTCATAAAAGTTGAGTAAAGCGAAGAATTTTTGTCGCGCTTCGCGCGCAGTGGATACGGAGTGACCAGTATGATTTCACGAAAGTATCGGTGAATATAATTTAGGTCGTGGGTTGGTGTGGTTACGTTTACACCACATTGTCGTCCTGCGCCCTTATGAAATAATTGATGACAGTATATATGGCTCATCATGAAGTTTGGAACTGATGTTTCGCAATCTAGCATTTACTTGTCATATCGTAATCTAGCATGTCCATGGCGTGTCCTAATCTGGAAAAGTGGACTCTGACTTTTTTTAGTTTTAGAGCTGTTTTAGCGTATCACCTTTGAAATTTTCTGGACTAAAGGCAGGGTTGTAACCAAGTCACAAGGTTCCGAGTCACAAGTCAATCTCACTTTTATAGTTTTGACTCGAGTCGAGTCGAGTCATTTTCAATTCAGTACCGAGTCAAGTCCGAGTCCAAGTCACGGAGTAGAGTGTCGAGTGCGAGTCATAGTGTTTGACTCGAGTCCGAGTCCAAGTCATTGTGTTGACTGCTCTGTTTCCAGTTAAAGTCTTGCTAAACCCACTTTTTATTACTCTGTTTGGTGATATCGAATGGTTCGCATTTATAATATGCTAATTTTCCTCACTTTTAACAGTTTCTGGTAGGTAGGTAGGTATTAGGGGGGGGGGCTTGGCTACTTGGCTTTTTGCCCCAGGACGATAACTAGCGATTATTCACGCCTATACCAATGGTTTATGACCCTTCATATAGCCCTTCCACTTGCTATCGTGAATTCGATGACTGGCCATATAGTATGCTCATCTGTTAGCAGGGACTTAGGCGTTAATGATACTTTCTGTAGTAGATTCGTCCTGGTAGTTTCTGGTAGCATTTTCAAGTATTAGTACTGACAGACAAAATAATTATAGTGTGATAACTTTACTATTCTTCGAAATTACAATGAAATGCCTGTCTTGGTAGACCCAGTCTCGAGTCATATGACTTGGTCCGAGACTCGGACTCCGAGTCATGCGCAATAACTCGAGTAGAAGTCGAGTCAATACACAAATTGACTCGAGTCGAGTCGAGTCATATTTCGTTTTTAAGAAAATGACTCGAGTCAAGTCGACTCATCAAAAAATCGTGACTCAAGTCTGACTCGAGTCATTACAATCCTGACTAAAGGCATGAAATACATGCTCCACTTTCAGAAGTAGTATTTACATTTTACTTTTAATTCCCAGTATCATATACTTTGAGTTATAATTAATATCAGTTCTTTTGCCTGGATAACATACATGTTGAAGTATAAAAGTAAGTGTAGTAATGCCTTTAATTTCCGGAAAATGTATCGAAAATTGGATACCTGTTGGTATGCATCAATGTGAATCAAGCTCGTCACCTTTCGCATAGCTCAATTTGCACCTTTTTACAATCTATGTGAACGAATTAGGATCGTTTTCACAACTACCTACTTACTGGAGTACTTTTAAAGTCAGTCAATTCTACTTCTACTTCAAGTAGTTTTAGGTTGCTTATGGAAGAAGTACTTCTACTCGTACTTGAGTAGATTTTTTCGTCGCTACTTCTACTTCTACTTGAGTAGCTTTCTTGACTACTTTGACCACCTCTGGACATCACACCTTAAGGGCAACCAGGCTATGTTGCCCCACCTGCTCGGTAATTTTATGAATAGGAGAGAGTAAATCACCGTCTCTTTATAGTGCGCTGCTTTGGGAGAATAGACAGTGAAAGCTTGTTTTGAGCGCTACCGGGGCATGCCCCGGCTAGGCATTGGCAAAGCGAAAACACGGAAGAGAATTCGATTTTCGCAGAGACTTCGCTATGGGCATTTACAAGCGAAAGCACTAGAAGAATGCGATTTTCGCTGTGATTTCGGTATATATTGATTGATGTGCGTCTATAAATGATAAATAATTGTTATTGAACCGAATTTTAGGTGAGGCAATGCCCCAGTTGCCCTATAGGACGAGCCGCCACTGAAGAATATGCAGATAATTCACACGTTTTCTGTTGTCTATGATTGTTCGTTTCGCTTTAAAATGCACTGCACATCTTAATTACCTCAAGTTGCAAAAATATCACATGGCTCTGACGCAGGGGGGGCAACACACAGCCCGCGGGTCGGACCCGGCGCGATTTTGAGTTACATGACAATGTGGCCCGCGGATCTACGTGCATTTGCGAGCAAACATTTTCCACCATGAACATCTAAACTGACGTTCACGTGCATTCTTTCACAGGGTTCAAAGAACTTGTTGACAACTTTGATCGACCACAGATATCTCATTGACTTCAACATCTATTGAAGTATATCACGTTATTAAATTCAATAAATACTGTCTTTGATCTCCATTCTCTAAACTCAAAGGTTACATACGATTAATTCCTTGTGTAGGTGTGTAGCGAGGGTATAATGCGTCACATGCCCAACTGTCGTTTTCAATTGTGTCGGATGCTCAAATGTAACGCAACCGGCTNGATTAGTGCAGTCGTTATAACCAATGTTCCCTCTAAGCTGCGCACGTGCGCAAATACGCAGTGCTTTCACGGTCTCTGCGCACAGAAAATATATGTTGCGCACAAAAAATCCGATGTGATGACCTTTTTTTTAGTCGTTACGCACTGTTTTCCAAGGGTCTGCGCAGTGACTAGGTGAGTGTGCGCAGACCCGTCAAAAATTAGAGGGAACATTGGTTATAACATCACCAGTGTTACGCGGAAAATATGGCGACACATGTAGTCAACTTTGAATTCGTGCCTCAATGACGTCGCGGATATTCGATTGTGACGTAGCAGTCGACATCGATGTATGGCTCTTTGGGAAGTATAATTGAAAAGTTTGGGTCAATGTGGCACTATTGTCGAAAAAGGTTCCTGACCCCTGCGCTATAGTATACTCGACTTGGAATCACATCAGTGAAGTATCGGTTACTCCATGTTGTCCAGCCCATTCACAACTAATGATGTCAAATTTGTCTGGTCTAATTGATGAGCGAGACAGAGGAGACCGATTACATCATTTTTATGCGTGTGAAATTTATCATGCCCATTTGATAAATTGATGTTTCAAATAAAGACCCAGACCGAGAATCTGTTCTCAGTTTTCTTTTCAGAATGACTTGCCTTTATATGTACTGTAAAAGATAACGTTTTAGGCCCATATGTCAAAATTAACAGAGAAGTAGCAGTTTTGACAAATGTCTCTTACACGTTGTTAACCTGCGATTAAAAATGCCGGATGACGATTCGACGTATCAATGTCGCCAAATAGACCGTGCCGACACTACGCCTCAATACTGCCTATTTTTGTGCTGCTTGTGTATTCTCATAGCCGGCCCGCATGTTTCATTTTGACACGTTTTCTTTGCTACTTTTTGGAGACCATGCACTGTTTGTCTTTGATTGATAGACATTACGAAGTCATTTCGACTTCTTACCTTCTTTTATTGTATGGCAATATGTGGTGTTAGGAATGAAAAAGGTAGTACGAAATGAAGTAATAGTGTTCATTTGTCGGTGATTTCGCCACTTTATTATGCATCTATCAATGGTCACCACAAGTGTATACAACACAGTGGGGCTTATCGCCTTTTAGGCNTTGTATTCCAGGATACGAATTTCATGTTTATGGGTCTTTGCTTTTTATTTTCTCGTGTATATCTTTCAGTCTCTCTCGCAGTTATTCTACAGTCGCTCTCACCCAATGTGTCCCCACTCCCCATCGTGGTTGTTGCTGAGACTTGTACCCTGGCTCACTTTACGACTGCGAGTATCAATGCACTGCAGTTTCAGCGAGGTCGGCGACGACGAGCCCAGCTAAACTTCCGACACGTGGAAGTTGGTCAGAATCGGAATTAGAAACCACTTGCACTGGTGTCGTGAGGCTAGTGTTTTTAACCAACTGCCCCACTCGCTTCCCCATTTCACCACTGGAATACATCGAAACAGTTGCGTATCCTAAACACCACCGGTTTCACCGAAATTTGTACTTACAAGGGGATGTAATTTAATCACACAATGAACGAGTTATTGTCAGTGACTCAATAGACTGGCTAAATAAGAGCTTGCGACAGGCAAAGAAGTTGGCGCCAACTTGACACACCCCTCTGTCATTTCGACAATATTTCCGGATAGGCGGGATGTATTTGCGGTTATTTAAAATGACGCCGAGGCTTTGCAGCAAGTTCCCATGACGTAATCCCATTATGTCGTGCGTGCAGAATTCGCGACTGCAACGACCGTAAGATTTCAGCACCGCAAGGAAGGAAGTAGCTCATTTTGTATCATGCCGCTGAACAGAAGGGCACGCGGAGCTTGGAGCCTGAGCTATACTGGGATTTTGGTTCCGCCGCCGTGCTCAATCGCGCTACTCTCTGCGTGATTTTGCAGCACTTATGCAAATCGATCAACAGACATAGCGTAGTTATACTGGTATACAAATTTCCCAAATGAATATGAAATGAATTCGGAATCGTTTATGCACTTAGTATCCATTATGCAGGTCGGTACTTTGTTTCGTAATGCCTCTGAATAACCGGCTGTGACTAAACAGATATGGTCACGGAAATATTGCTTATTTTAAATGCTTGCCATTTACAAATTAAGATTGTCAAATTGTCTGGTTCTGTAATTATTGCATTTTAATTCAGGTTCCCGCTATTGGGTGGGTATTTTAGCGAATAAGGAGTTTGTTGAGTATAGTAACCAATTTTATCAGAACAAGTTATAACAAGTCGCTCAACGACATAGAGTAGCTAAAGAGAGAAAGGAATTCCCACTCTCTCGTAAAATGTGACTGTAAATTCCACTGGTTGGATTTGCAGCGGTGCATATCGTAGTAGTCCAACTAGGCCTAAGTATTGTATATATATCGCGTGACTGCTATCGACGGAAATGCGACGATCGCGCAGAAGGGGTACTAAGCAAATGTCGCCTGGAATCAGCAACGAAATCTGTACAACGAAAATTTAGAGAATTCGAGTCTTCGCGTTGCACCAGGAAAGATGGATTGGATTTAATTTCATCCAAGAAAATTCCTTGTCCCGCGCTATGGTCTGGTTATACTGTGGCAATAGATGTGTCACGCGGTCTACAGGCAGTGGTCTGCAACATCGGGTACGCGGGCCGGTCCGCGAGGAGTTCATTACTGTTAGCGATAATGGATTATATTAGAAATTAAGTGAAGGTTCCTAATTATAGAGGCCAAGATCACTAACGGAAATTTAAAAAAATTCCAGCCTTTCAGTTATTGAAACATATATGTGTGTTACGGGCAGCGGCATATGCAGGAGGGAGTGTTTCGTATACCCCAACGCCGCTTTCCCGGATCGAATGCCCGTCCTTGTCGAATCCATGGTAGCCTGATGATGGCAGCATGAAAGTTACTTCCAATATAATCATTCCACCAACGCTTTGATTTATAGGTCTTGTCGGACTCTCACCTTGCCCCAAAAGCATTATAAACCTTGCGGCATCTTACTTATACGAGTTCGGATTTTCTGCAATGGCAGAAACAAAAACAAAACCTCGAAACAAGTTAGGGGTGAAAAATACATTGCGGTTGTCATAAATGTCTACAATTCCTAGGTGTGAGCGTCTTGTCCCGGATAAATCAAGCCCAAAGACTCACATTGACCTACGACCTTGTTGTGTATGAGGTGCAATAAATATTGACAATGATGTTAAACATTTCCGTATTTGAAGACCTGTCCGCGAAAACATTTAAATTTTGAAACCGGCCCCCAGAGCACGAAAAGGTTTCCGACCACTGATCGAGTTTATAGCGATCCACTCGCACTTCACCGTCCAATCCTACGTCCCAAGCTCCATCGACGGTATATTCGAACGCAATCCCTCTTTTCTTCATGTCGCCAACTAAAAGTCAACGAGTTATGCCGAACAATTGATAACACGACGAGCTTTGAAGAGTCCTGTAATTTTATGCGGTTTAAATGTGTCGACGGTAGGGGGATTTAATATAAGAGTAGGTCGGTGGTGTGAGGTAACCTTAGCGACTCAGTGCCCATTAAATGACCAATCACAAGGTGAAACCGTTTTTTTCCTGCTATTAATCTGCAATATAATTCAACTGTGCATGATTTTCTGATTTTGCAGCATAACGCGCTTATCGAGAATACCAAAACGCAGTCATGGCTGATATCGAAAATGGGGAAGAAATTATCACAAAAGCGCCAAGCCTTGAAGAGATGTCTAAGGATTTGTTGAACGTATCCAATGGTTTCGCTATGATGCAGCCCATCTGGGACAAATTCCGAAACGATGTTGAACAGGAAGCAAAAGAATTGAAGAAACAAAACGCGAAGAGGCTGGAAGCAAAGCAAAAAGAATTGGATACAAAACAAGAAGAGTTGGAAGCAAAGCAGGGAGAGTTGGATGCGCTCGCCCAAAAATTTACTGACACCAGAAAGGCATACGAACAGAAGATAGAAAGTATTGAGAGAGAGAATGCGGAGAAAATGAGAGAAATGGCGAAAAAACACCAAGCTCAAATTGAGTCGCTGAAATATAGAGTCAGAAGTACACTGAACGAGTCTGACGGTCGCAATGGGGAGGCAATTCCTGAGGAAATGCCAGAAGGAGGATACACAGGAGACGACGGCGGCTGTAACGGCGGTGAGTGTAGGATTACAGTCACTTAGACAGCCAGCAGTTCTCTAAAGCGGGCTTGGATTTCAGTACCCACAGCCCAATCACCCTGTTTAAGAGCGGTTCACCATGCTCCTGGCAACGGTGGAAGAGCCTTTAGAAGTCGCGCTTGACCTCAATCTCGAGTACGAGTGTAACATACGTTGCTGCTAACGACGCCTGTAGGCTATACATTGATGGGCGTGCGCATAAATTTATAACTACGGAAATTCCGTGAAAAAATTCGTCAATATTCCAGCGGAAGTAATAAGTGCGGATTTGTCGAACAACCACGGAATGCGCATAGAGAACGCAGACTACTCTGATATCCTGATCATCGCGAGTAAATCCATCAGTGTTTCTTTATGTGTGCTTGGAGTTTTTCTGAATAATGTAAACAATTCTTCTTTGTCTGCAAATGAACCATCAAGACTAAAATCAAAACATTGTTAAAAATAACTACACACAAGGATTGTGGGATATCACCATTCACAGTTCCCGCCCATTGCTAAAGTAACCATTTCGGAAGGCCAAGAAATTACGGACGCATTCCATCGTAGTCTGCTGCGGGGATATACAATCTGCTGCACGGTTGAATAGAGTTTTATGGGCGCTGGCCAAATATTTTCCCGCTTGCAAGAAACTGATGAATAGACTTTAAAATGCCAAATACTGAATGCGATGATCTTGGCGTAATATTTAGTCATGAGATATGGCATATAGCGAGATAGGCATTTCCCCATTACATATTTGAAATTGGTCGCTACTATCGTGCTGTAAGACTGTAGTGTCATATTTCACAATCACTGCAATTTAATGCCATTTTAAAACAAAAAAATTGCATTTTCAAGCACAAATAATCTTACTTCAATTCTCACAACAAACATAGCGTAAGCAAATGGCAAAATCAATGGCGCCAAGCCCAAGCTGTAAGTCTACTGGACTACTGCACTACTGTAAGCTTTTAGTTTAAAGGGCCTAGGGATGGTGCGAACGTGAGGTTCGCGTTCGCGTTCTGTGTGTGAACCTTAGAAATTTGTAGATTCCTGTTCGCAAACGAACCTCAGTAGGCTCTGCACTGTGAATCTCTTTCATATATTATATTTTTACTCGTCATTATAACAACTTTGGCTGGAATTCTTTCCATTCCAACTTCGGACCACTCTCTGCATGGCTCTGACAGTATGAAAAACACTCAGCACTAAAAACGAACATGCACCGTGCCAATTTTAAAAATTCATTTGCTTTGTTGGTAAAGTTTGCTCGAAATATTCAGCTTTCCGTTTGTGTAAATTTATTGACTCTCTGCTGTGCGCTTGGCCCGCAATCAAAAATGAAATACACTATATGAAGCCTAGCTAGTCAGCGTATTTTGCTTATTCAGCCAATCATTTATAGAAATGAACAAAATTGATATAAAGAATGAATCGTTGTCAAATGTAAAACTGTAGCACGCGTACGGGATCTTTCCTGATTTGATTTAATACGTTTATTGTATTATAAAAACCAAATCTGTCCGATTAGGGTGTTGGCTACTATAGCTTGTTTATGAGGTATATCTGTAGCGAGTACAGAAACCGGTTTTTTACTCTGATCAATACCAATGTAGCAATAGCCTGACGCATTAAGAATTGCTGGTCTGGCCTAGAACGTTAAAGCGTAAGCTTATATTCCTTTGCAAGTCCTCGTCGAAATTGTTGTTAAAGCGACGGAAGACACTGATTTTATGGAATCAATATGTAGGTTTGAAATTAGCAATATGACGCCACGTGACGTCATGTGTTCACGTTTGCTTTCACATAGAGAACCTTTCAAAATGATCGGCGTTCACACGAGCCAGAACCTTTCAGAGATTCGCACTATCCATATACTAGGCCATGTACCAATTAGCTTTCAGTTTGATTTGCCGGTAAAATCTTGCATTGGAGTCTCTCCAATTTTATCCGATAAATGCAGGTAAAGGTACAGACATCAGCACCAAGTTCGAGGGCGACGTAACAGCGGAGGGAGATATATTTGCCGGCAATAAGTATGCGGTCAAATCGAATGCAGAAGGAGACGCTTCTGGTCTTTCTGAACTCCTGGACAACTTTGGATCTTCAGCGCAAGCCGCCTCGCCGTCCGTATCCAACGTGTCTGAACTCAAAATGAAGATTGATACAGGGGGTGTGTAAGATGATCCTGTCTTCAAACGATGAAAATATATAGGCTTACGTGCCATTTATGTACATCAGGAACTATGACCGGTAATGAAAACGTGATGATTCAAAACAAATCATTGAAGATTAACATTGGATCCAACAAAGATAGCGGAGACGTATCGTCAGGTAGGTTGCACGGATCTGATTTTCGTGTTCTAAAATGATGGAAACGTTGTAATAACAGATGATGACGACGATGAAACTGATTACGTAAACCTTCAAGGTAAGCTCTCCTAAAATATGTAAGGCTTCATGGACTCCATATCCCCACTGATATCTCATACGCATCCGAATAGCAGAATTGGATTAAATCAAGAACCGGTATTTGAATTTTTATACATTCAGAGAAAGACTTGAATCGACGTTTACGGCGATGGGAAAAGCGCTCAGGTAAGGCTGGTAAATTATTGAAACATGATATATTTACACGTGACCTATATATATTTATATTTTAACAACAGCATTGAAGGAAGCAACTGCATTCGCCGGACCAAATCAAAGAATCATTGAGCTCGTATTCGAGGACCAGAAGGAAGAATACTTCGATTATTTGATACAGGACGTTCTTCCTAAACTTGACGACACTCAGTTGCGGGCGATATCATCGTACATCGAGAGATATTCAGTAATCGATTTGACTCAGAGGAATTACGATTATCGATACCTCCGAGTGTTTTTCTATTGTTCCCCGCGCACGGCATTCGACAAGCTATTGATGTGTGGCAGGTATGTGGAGTCGAAAGATATTCGAAATCTGGTCAAGGCTCTGGATACGAGAAAGGTAACATTACATTACTTCCAATGATGCTGATGGAGACAGTATGCATAAAAATTAAGTTTTAACATCCAGCGCCCTACTAGCATAACGCTCATCGACTTGAGCTATTGCAAGTTCGAAGCCACTGCGCTCATTGAGTTGGAATGTCTTCTCTCCTACTCCCCTCACATAATCCTCAATGGATTAACGGAATCGACTGTCGTCTATGCGAACAAGGAAGTGAAATTTTCTGCTGAGCACGCGACACAGTTAGCCAAAACCATTGCCCGACAAGAGCAGGTGCGTTATCAATGTTGATAAACAGCAGATGCGTTCTCATGAGTTCGATTTGGAACAGCGAATGTTCGTTGGGTTGTCATATTGCTCGTGGAATTTCCAACTGATGACAGCGTTCACATCGATGATGCCGAAGCTGAGAATGCTCACTTTGCGATTTTGCACGTTGGATCAACAAGCAGCTGCGAGTCTAGCAGAAGGCATCAAGTCGGTGGGTAAATTCTTACGGATACGTTATTTTCAGCAATCAATATTTGTTTCCAAATTAATAGAAAAGACATTTGATGATTTTGGATCTGTGCGATACCAAACTCGATGAGTCAAGTTTCGCCTACATCTATCAGTGTATGGGAGTTCTACAGAGTCTTTTTCTGAGCAGCGTGATGTTAAGAGAAGGAGGGATCGATTGGCTTTTGAAAGGGCTGCCACTAATCGGTGCAGCGGTACGTAATCAACTACGATGGCAAATAATATAAAGTATATCTTGGCTAATCGTGATGATTTCTAGGGAATGGAGTGCCTCGATATCTCGTTCAATCCAATTAATCAGGATAGCATCACACGACTTGTTGAGACTTCACAAGATAAGATTAAGGCGATCCTCTTTTCGAAGGAACAAATACAATCTCCAACACACCGGGTAGGTCGTTTCATTGCCGTTATAGGTAAAATGAAGCGATATGATACAGGTTAAATGAGACGGTTTGCTATATATAGCAGTTAACTCTTCAGTAGGCTACATCATGAATCAAACTAAGATTAAGGGCATATAGTCCCTCCAAATTGATATCCCATCTATGACTGATATAGTCTGACTCGTTTGACAGGAGATTATGAGAGTGGTGAAACGGGATGGAATGTTGGATACAACAAGCCAGACGAATGAAAATTTAGGAGAAAGCAGCACTGATGCAGAATTGAAGGAAGGAAGCAGCGTACCGCAATCAAATTCGCATAACGATGTCACGACATCGAATCCAATCGGGGAAATTGCAGATCTACAGGTAAGCTTTTGTACAACTTAACAACATCGTGAACTAATGGATATAGCTTATAGCAAACGCTTTAAACATTTGGAGGTTGCCTTATTGCTGGGCGTATACGAGATAACAATGTTAACATATCTCTGATTTGCTTGACGTAGACTGTGATTGGCGTGCCTCCTCAAGACCAATATTGCTTTTGGACCCTTTTGCGCGCTAAACAAATCCCGTATGAAACGAAAAGATACATCGCAAGCATCACGGATCAAGATATTCAGAGAAGGACGCTTCAAAACACTTGGGTATAACCGTATTGCAATTAACAGTTAACAACACCGAGTACCGACGACTCAGTCAAATCAATCTCTTTAGTATCAATGCTTTCAATGTGGAACAAATGTGGCTTTTTTCGGCGATAAAATTGATTTGTTGGAGCCAGTCCATTTCCTTCGAGATCGGAAGTTCTTCGGCTTATACCAGAATTCGCACTGCGTTATCGTCACTAGAGCTGAGGATGACAACAGTGGTATACGCATAGGTCCTATAAGAAACGCTCATCTCTCAAACTAATGTTGATTTTCAGATCAAAGCAATAAGTCGTCATCGGTCATGGTGAAATTGGTTGGCACTTCGTCGCTATTACAAAGCAAGCACGCTTGTAACTTACAATGCTCAGTGAACGGGTAGGGGTCGCTACATATAATAGATTCTGTACTTCTCATTTATATGCTCTTCGGTTCATCTATAGTCAATTTCATTTCACCAGCGTCAGTGTAATGCCTTTTAAAGAATATCTGACTTCTGACAGAAGAGAGTTTCTTTTCGTTTCCAGGATCGAGGGGCAAACTTCAGTATCTTCGAAATTGTTCTGGGACCCACCAGTCAACATTTCTAGTCAAGTATAAGTATAGAAATAAAGCCGTAAATTTATACTCAATTACGAGTAGTTTTGCTTTAATCAACTGCAAAGTAGAAGGGGGAGTAGTCCAAAACAAAACCACTTGAGTAAGTAGTACAAGTACTCAAAACCTACTTGAGCACTCGAAATAGCAGAAGTACTCGTTACCTACCACATAAGGGTGACATGTTTCACCGGTTCGTAACAACTGTTTTTAAGCACCATCTCGACAGCACATTAACTGACGTAACAGCTCAACATATTCAATGCGAACGTAACACCCATTCCCTATTTCAGGATGAATATCAGAACGTACAAGTGCCGATCTTGCGGTGAGCCACTCGGTCTCTATTATCACTACTCACCGCCGCGTATCAATCAGCTCAACGCTATTTGGTGCTTGCTGCAAGATGACCCGGCTTTGCTGAGAGTGGGAGCTACCTCGAAATTCGCGAGGAGTATAAAAGAGAAGAGAAAGGCCTTTACTCGGAGAATAAGTACGAGTATGTTGGGAGGGAAACAAGGCCAAGTGGGTCAAGAGGAAGATGCTGAAGAAGAAGAGCGATAATAATGTATAATACTAACGTAACAAAACATCGAATGATGGCGACCAGATCTTATCCGCTTTCGGAAACAAGAAGGACCTTTAGATCTGCAACCTTAAAATATGCATGACTCTTTTCTAACTCCATAACACGAGAATTAACCTTTTATCAATGTCTAATTTTGCATCTCGCCAATGTTAAATTCATGTATGACACTATGAACAATACCAATTGAAATAAATGGTACAGTATACAAAAAAATAGAGAAATTTGTTTATTTAAAAAACTGAACACGTATGGGACGGTTGGGAGTACGTCAAGAATAATCAATTTTAGGAGTTGATTGTGAAAAGCAAACTCGTGAGTCAAAGTCCACGGAAAGTCTGGAAATGTACTTTGTCTTCGTGTTGAAGAGCTGAAATACTCTCTCTCTTTTCTTCTCTCTTTCTCTCTCTCTCTCTCTCTCTCTCTCTCTCTCTCTCTCTCTCTCTCTCTC
>ATSW01005448.1:0-18927 GCA_000444245.1 Botryllus schlosseri
TCTTAATCCTCTGCTTAGAAACCTTAAGTCTCCATCGTTCACTGTCATTTGCAATACGGTATTAATATGCGGGGATGTGCAACCAAGCCCTCTTAAAGCCCCTGCAAGTACTGCAGATTAAAGCCATCTTATCATCTCTTATCTCCATATTGTAAGGAACTTCGCATTCTTAAAGTTGAGGACATCTATATTTTTTAATTGGTCGATTCCATGTATGTTTAACCAACCACAAGCTCGCTTGTAAATTATTTTGAATACTGCATGTATATACAAACTACGGCACTCGATCTAAACCTGTGGTCGCCAACTCAAAACTTCAAATTTCGAAGAGGCCGCAATATTGAGACAAAAATGCCACGCAATTTAGCAACCACGTCCACGTTTATAAAACTTTACGCCAGTACAACGCCGTGCTCCTAACATTGGCGACTGTCAAAATAATTACCACAAAAGAAGCAATACTTTATAAGAGTAGTACAAATACAACAACTTTCGTTTTCTTTTGAACTATGAGCTGCACACTATGCCCGGCAACGCTTTTCATTGACTAAGCAGTTAAGCACTAAAGAATCAATAATTGGGTGGGAAAGACACGCTACTATAGCTGTAAGACTATCTCCTCCTAAAGCTTGATCTGGTGGGAAAGCCCTGAGCCGTTTCCTAAGCGTCTTGGTCTTGCCGGTGTCATTGAACTTCAAGGCAACGTGCCCAGCCCATTCATATGGCTGATTCACCCTGATAGTATGCTGTTGCAGAGTCGGAGCCGTTTCAGCTAGTGAGGAATAGTGATGTTGGGCAATGGGCATACGAATAGCTTACTTTGAAACAACAACATTTTGAAATTGAAATGAATTCAACATCGTTCTTCCGAAATCTCAAATAAGAGCATGGGCCGTAAAATACGATCGTGTTGGTGACCCGTGATCTAAACGCTCTCCTGACTTACTAATGTCACACTGTGATCTGTTCTACAGCCTCAGAGACTACATATCAGTCTGGGTGCTTCTGTTACTGGTTCAATCATTATTACCATCGAAGTTACAATATGGCATCATCTGTTGGGGAAACCACTGCAAAAACTACATTATCACTATCTAGCCAGGGCCCGAAGGGTCCAGGATGCGTGTCCAACAAGTATCATCGCTCAATCAAATATGCCAGACTCGCAGTGTGGAACAGTATCTAGCCGGCTATATGACAGTCATCGACCATGTCCGGTGTCCACATACAAACAATTTTTACTGTATCACAACCTGACGTATATCGGTGGCGCCTTGACTTTATTCAATCCTTAATTTTCACCTAGGCCAGGTGGTTGTCTGATTTAAAAAGGTGCTGTGATGATGTGTGGAATAAAGTGCCAATGAGACTGATTTGTAACAGCATACTGCTAAATCACCGACTTGGTCCCGCCTCATTTGAAACAAAATGGATGTGATTTCATCAAATGACAACAGACACCGCGCCCCTTTACGCTTCGCTCAGCTCTGTGTCCTGCCAGTAAGTTCAAAAGTTGATTTAATCGACATTACCACGAAATAATGCAAAGATGATAAATCAGTTTCACGATAATTAAATAAACAGCCTCTTCTAATATAAAATGCACAAAGTGCGGATAGGGCTGTCAGCCCTATCGAGGTTGCTCCAACGGCCAGAGATCTTCGGTACAACGATTTGCTCCTGTCTTCCTACAACTCTGCTGATTCTTCGATAAGTCCAAACTCCATTTTCAGCTTGCTGGCGTGGAAAGCAGCTCGGCGGCCAGCAAAGGATTCGTCAGAGCTTTTCTTTGGCGAGCTCAGAAAGTCGGACTTTGACATGAAGGTCGCGCTGGACTAGAAAAAAGAAGATGGCTGGCAACTCGTTGAAACCACTTACAAATCAACAGGGCGAGGGCGAAGGCGTGGCAACGTGGAAGTGATTTCAAGAAGTGTCTAAATATTTTCTCTCAATTTACTTATCGCAAACCATAAGAATTTTATGTTTTTGTTTTGCAATATTGCCACAATAAAATCTATTATTGATTTATGTTTTACAACCAGATTTTTGTAAGAGAAAACATGCAGGAGTTTAGTGCCTCAATAGCAGAGGTGGTCAGAGATGAGATACTATGGTATGCTTCGAGAGTTTAAGCTCAGCTGCTCAGTTTGAGATTTTTTTATAGTGGAAGCAATCATGTTTGGATTTTGTCCCGGCGACAAAAAATATATCTTCCCAACCATCACGTCAATTCATCAGTCATTGTGGGTCGACAAGATACAAATCCGTCGTCAGCAAAGTTGGAATAGTCACTAGTCAGTGACGCCAGATCCAAACCCCCATTTCAAACCACAAGAAATTTCAGAACTTACACAACTTGAAATTGATCGTGCTACGAGTCCCATTACCAACATAGCACCGGTGCCTAACGATATAATTCGTAATACATGCAGTCATGCGAATTTAAGTAAGATTTGTACCATTTGATTGATGCAGCAAATAAGACCTCAATATGTGGATTGTGCACTGCACTGACACTCAAAGTGAAAGAAAAGTGGTGATCTCGAACATCAATAACAGCTATAATCCAAGTAGTCCCAGATAATAGTACTGCGAGATCAGTGTTTAGAATTGAGACACCGTGACAGCACCGAGGAAAATGAAAATTCATGCATGGAATGTGGGGCGTAACGATCCGAAATTAAAGGTGGCGGGGTCTTCACCTTTTGCTACATTTCGTTCCTTAGCAGGGATGGGCGTGTCTGAAGTTTCTGAAATTTTGATTGAACGGTATTATCCATAAGCTGTGTTTCGGGACATCTCATGCACGCATGCATTCGCGTAGTTGGACATGGCCTGCCGTGGCAATGAATCTACATTACATTGACCTGGCCGCGACCAAATATTGTCTAATTCAAAAACCACACTCAGTGAAGTTGAGACAAACCCATGATTGAACTGTAACTAAAAAAATTGGACTTTGGTCCACAGATGAGGTCAGAGGTTGACTAGGGTTAGGGGTTAGATTAAATTCAAGATAAGGCAGGGTAAGACTCGGCATGTTGGATTCCAGTCGGAGGATGGATTATAATAGTGCTTGTTTTGGATTAGTAAGGGGTAGGCTCGGTATAGGCGTTTGATTTGATACCACAAGCTGATTAGACAGGTTAGATAGAAACGCCACGATCAAATATTCTCTAATTCAAAAACCACACTAAGTGCAGTCGAGACAAACCCATGATTGACCAGTAACTAAAAAAATTGGACTTTGGTCCACAGGTGAGGTCAGCGGTTGGCTAGGTTTAGGGCAGTGGTCGGGAACCTATGGCTCGTGAGCCATATATGGCTCTTTTGGGTATGAGATATGGCTCTTTGCCACATATTTATTTTTTGTATCGAATTGATCAATATTGCAGCAATTTTTTAGTAAATTTTCATCACGGCCAGAATAATTATTCTCGTGACAGTATAAACATGTCTTTGAGAGGCAAAGGCAATGCCGTATTCAGGTTTGGTGGTTCGGACCCCTCTTTCAAAATATTCAAATTGAAGTTGCTGCCGCGCCAGCGACCAATATCATTCACCAATTTGATGTAACCGACTCGAAATCTTGAATTGGACGAGACGTTGATTGATCAGGAAGAATAGCAGTCATGGTGACGTTCATATGACAACGCAGTCTTCAAATACGCATTGTCTTCCTGATCTACTGTGCGGAATGAGCTGCCGTGTACGTTACATTCACAATAACAGACTCGAATTACAAACAACATCATAGCTATCCACGTTCTTGGATGGTAAGTAGCTCTGTAGTATCGGCGATAAAATGTAGGCGTGCAGCGCAACGTCATATGTTACTGCCGAATTCTTTTGAGAATTGAGAAGTCGACCGACAATCGGTTAATATCAATAACAATAAATTGAAACCTATTTACGATGAATTGTTTACCAATGGTGAAGCTTGGCCCGTCCGCAGGCCTACCTCTCGCGATTTATTTTCGAGCAATAAATATGCAAATTGTGTGATTTTCGGAGAAAAAAGATCATAATCTTGTCATTCATGAACTGAAAATCTATAAAAAATAGCAATAGTAATTGAACGTTTCACAAATTTTGTTTACTAATCCTGACGACAGGTGAGGTACTGCCTCACTTGCTTCTCCTGACGTCGCTGATGTATTACAGCTAAGAGTAGATATGGATATAAACTACTGCAGTAAATATGTTTGGCTCCACCTGCCTACGCATGTGATCATGTGTTCTCGCATTTAAAGGAGCATAACGACGAACTTACGTTCTCGTAACACCAGTTTAAAGATCACGCTGAAATAAGGCAACCAGCATGATTAATACGAGTATTATAGACAAAATGCGGCGCACTAGCGTTGGGATCCCGGGATTTGAAGCAATCCCGATCCCGGGATTACTCCCAATGAAATCCCGGGATTTGTAAAGAGCATTTTCCAAGGCTTACGTAGCGCCATATCTCTTATTTTGGTAATAAAGCAATGTCACAAACTCTGCTGATAGTTTAAAACAATTCACAATTATTTGATATTAAATCCAGCTATGGCATAACAATGTACTACACAATCACTTCCGTCGTAGTCTATGAATCGTAGCAGTGTTTCTGAGTATCGGAAAGTCACAAGGACGGTGCTGTGGAGGTTAAATACAGGTCGAATAATGGCGAATTTCGAAGATGTCAATGCAAAGAGAAAATCACATGTTTAGCGAAACTGTTTGTTTTATAAATCTACATAAAAAGCCAAATGCAACTTGTGTCAAGACGTTTTGAAAGCTTCAGTGTCTAGCACAAAGGGACTAAAATTACGCATTTAAGGTCCGTACAAACGATAGTAATTAAATCATGCATGATTCAATCGGACACGTCAAAGCAACATCAGCTAAAAATGACGATGAGGAAGATCGATTCCTATAAAATAAATCGCATAAGCCTCGCCTTGATGAACTTCTTAACCAGTTAACTGCTGTGGACAGGTTAACATTTATTCAATTACCCAAAGTGAGCGAATTCGTCGGGCCTTCAAGGCTTATGGCTATGACTTGTCAAGATGTCACAAATGGGTTCGTGACTTGGTGATCGAACACAGTAAATAAATCCGTAAGTGTGTGGAAGAAGAGCTTATGGCAATGAAACGCAGCATTGGACGTTTTTCGATCACGTTTGATCAATCATTTTCTACACGAAACAGGCGGTACATGAATTTAAACGCTCATTATCCGGGTGGCCTTTGGTGGCTGGGTTTCATTCGTATTCACGGGAGCATGTTTTTTCGTCAATACTACAAGGAATAAATGTTGTGTGTGTAGCTTGTATGTGTATTTTACTACTTTGCTAATCCCGGGAAATCCCGATCCCGGGATTTCAAATTTGATCCCAAAGTCCCAATCCTACGGCGCACACGACGAATCCCATATAGTTCGAATTAGTGCTACGATGACGTCATGTAATTTCAATTGTGACTTAACAGTTGATTGACATGTATGGCTCTTTGGAAATTAAAATCAAAAAAATAGAACCAATATGGCTCTTTAGACAAAAAAGGTTCCCGACCACTGGTTTAGGGGTTTGATTAAATTTAAGTCAGGGTAAGATTCGGCATGTTGGATTCCAGTCGGCTGATAGATTATAATAGAGCTTGTTTTGGATTAGTAAGGCGTAAGCTCGGAACATGGGGTTTGATAAGACACCACAAAGTGGTAGAACGTGAATCGACATGCGATGCATCGGGACGTGTGAAGTATCGTAAATTGACACCAACCAGTTTTCGCTTGATTTTCTTTGGCATTTCGTCGGGATCCGCATACGCGTCTTCCCTTTTCACAGTGACGATAGATCTGTCCTCGAATTCGACCTGAAAAAATCATATCCATGCAGACTCCAATGGAGACGGGTCAATAATCAAGCCCAACGCTTTTCAAGTAACTGCTACTGAACAAAGCCCATTGGCAACCTGTAGTTCTTCAACAGAAGCAGAATAGTGCTGGACATAATCTGATACCTGAGCACCGATCATTAGGACTTCGTAAGTCTCGTCAATATATATTTTGAAAAACAGTACCCGCACTCACCGTCAGCATATGATGCCTTTTGCCACCCACATATTCGCCGTCATACGTTTTTCCATCGGTCCATTTCACTGTGACCGTGTCGCCTACCTTAGGGGCCGCCGCCGCGAAGTCGTGACTCTGCGCAAGAAGTTTTAGAGTGCACGGATAAGGCAGAGATGAGCATGCGTTTACATTCGATGATTTCGGCCAGATTTGGATTGTAGACTAGGGAGTTATTTCAAATTTTGATTGAGAGTTCTGATGATTTTGGCCAAATTTTATATACATCATCAGACTTCGATTTAGATATGCCAAATCGATTTGGACATGAAATTACTATTCATCATCGATTTTTCATGCAACTTTTGGACAAATATCCCGGTCATTACTGGATGATTACATTAAATTTCTGAACACGTTCAGTTTTCACACAAATTTTGAACAAATTTCAGTGTCTACCGCATTTGGAAGTGGTAACAAATTACAAATTTGGACTTGGACATGAAATTTCAATCCTGCGTACAATTTTCATGCGACCGTGAACACATTTCAGCCATTACCGGACAGGACTAGGATTCAGACACGATACCAAATTAATTATTGACCCCGATTCTCATTAGAAATCAAGAATAGGGATAGGAGAGAACTGCAGAACAGAAAACTTCAACAAAACTCACGACGATGTCCTGTTCGTACAAGTTTTCGCTCCACGAGCTGTCTCGGAAGAGAACGTGGTGGAAGGTCTGTGACTTTTCGCTCTTCAGCATGCACGCGTAGTAGCGGCCGTTTTTGTGCCGCCCGTACACGGTCTGGCCCACGGTCAGCTCTGGCAGATCAAGGCTATTGCGGTCATTCTGTGACACAAAAATCGCCGTAATGATATGAGTCGAGTATGTAGTACTGAAAAACTGAGTAGTCAAAGTCATACATTTCTACTCGCTTACAAATGGAAATAAACGATTTTCAAATAGGTCAAATCTACTTCAAGTGGAGGTAGTAAATTAAGATATTAAAACTACTTGAGTATTATCAGAAAGTAGATTTGGTCAAAGGGTCTATACTTTTATCAGTTCATCCAAATTACGACGAACAGCGATACAAAGGGGTACTATTTTCGTAAATAAATTTAGTCACCATGGTACTGCGGCAATATCACCCAGTTGTTACAAGTTCACTCGCCATGATGATGCAGACATAGCACAAAGCTACTTCCTAGTTTTGCATAATCAAAAAGTAAACACTTTTGCCTAAAATACTGTTAAATTGAAGCACAGTAGCCCTAAAACATAGCAAAATTGCTAGTTGGTTCAAGTAGAGAAAACCAGGGTTGTAGCAACTCGACTTGCGATTTTTTGGTGACTCATATCATTTTTTCAAATACGTAAAATGACTCGAAAATAGGAAAATATGGCAAGAAACTGTTAAGACCGAGTAAAATTCCGATTCGAATAGAGTTGCAAAAAGTGGATTGAAAACTAAACATAATGACTTGGACTCGAACTCGGCCCTCTACTAGCTGACATGGACTTGACTTGGTGGTGAATTGAAAATGACTCGACTTGACTCGAGTCAAAACTATAAAAGTGAGGTTGACTTGCGACTCGGAACCTTGTGACTCGGTTACACCCCTGGGTGAGCCACCGTCAAAAACAGCGCTCACCATTGTCGTCTTTTCCCGTTGCAACGAGTGCCTCTGACAGTAAACAAAAACCGGTAATGGCCAGTCGCCCGGCTCCATCTTTATCCCCGCCGCGAGGGCACACGTCGGATGAAAAGACGTAGCGCACGAGCCGGCGCAACACTGTATGCAAGCGCCAAGGTTCTGCCATTTCTGGTGCCTGTGTTTCCTACAATAAGTGCATTTCTGTAAAGAAAACGGACGCGTCACACTCCATGAAAGGCCAATGTTGAAACTACAACTACATACTAGCAGAGGTCCATTCAATCGGCCAAAAAATTCACATGTACTCAAGAACCTATGCTCTAATTATAAGATCTCACCAGTTTTTGCCGCGTGCGGCATATATTTTTCACGTTGATCCCATTTCGCCGAGGTATATCGTCAAAAGATACTTCTGGGATGGCGATGGCGCATAAAATGTGGGCCCACTGCTGGCCGTTGTTGACTGGTTTCAGGACGCCCCCTCGCAGCGAACACAGGCAGCATTGCTATCAAAAGACATGATATCAAATGACTCACACCGATATATTGATCGCCTTATCTAGACTTTGTATCTTGTAAAGCGGACATTTTCAGGATGCCTTTCCGTCATTTTACCGAGTGAAATTGGTGAAATAACGCGCAAATCATATGAACAGTTATACTGTAGGCCTATTTGCAACAGTGTTGTTAGCCATTTTTCAGATATGAATGCGCAATTTGCTATTTCAAAACAAGTCACCTCCAATTGACCACCAAAAGTATGCGACCGCATCTACTTGTTGAAAATACTCCAGTACTTTTCAGACGGTCAACTTCTACTCGACATATCTCAGTAATCTCTACTTCAACTTGAGTAGCGAGGTTGACTACTTGGACCACCGCTCCGTATGCTCTACGTAGAAAAATTTCAGAAATTCTCACACGACATCCACAAACTTATTTCAAAAGGCATCGGGCGCATTTTCACTTTACACGTGGGTCTGCATGGAGTTTACACCCCAAATTTCTCTGAAAAGAGGCATCATCCAACGTATAAACAGCCAGATTCAACACACCTTTTAAAATATTCGCCATAAGTACGATATTTCAGAACCGACGCACGACAGAAAAGGCCGCGGTGGGAACAAAATTATCACTCACCGCGATCCACGCTTTGAAAGAACATCTGTCGCAGCTCCAACCGGCGTCCGGCTTGGCGATGCCGTAACACGACGTGTGCACTTGCACCTTGCATATTTCGCATTGGATGAGATGGCTTTCACCGGATTCGTCTGAAGAAAATAAAGTCGTTGGTACATGTGGCAAATCGACTAAATTCTCGAGGGGATTCAATCCGATTTTGTGACTTTAGATGAGGTTTGATTTTTATTGGAAGAATTGAGATTTCCAGGGTTTCACGACGGCGAATTGTGGTGTTGACGGAGTGCTCTCGCAGACCGTCGAATGAAATCACATCAATATCAGAAATCTGCCCATCTCTAGTTCATATCATGCAATCCTGGGCCCAGAAGCTTCTAGCTTGCCAGTCGCAATCAATTGCAGAGCACACGTTATCGTTTGCTGACCCCATTTTGTCGCTTGCGTCTTATATTCTCTGCATTACTTTTCATTCAGTGTGCATGCCTCTTATTTACTTCGCCTAGGCTGAGGTGGGTGTCTGATCTTAAAGGCTACTCCAAGTTGTTTCGACACCTTCCTATCTTCGCAGTCTTGTGATTTTTTGAAACGATGAAAATATTAATAAACCTGATTGATGGATTGATTGACAGCAGAACATGACATTACAGTAAATATTTCAGAAAACCGCATAAATCACGGTCACAAAATGTAACAAGGAGCCTGTAAGACCGAAACCATCCAAGTGAGCTGTAATCCCACGTCACATCATACAGTCCCAAGTTGACACATAAGATAAACGGGGCGCTCACCTAATAGCTCACACTTGGCTAGAGGCGCCGGGTGGTCCGTGCTGGTGGCGAATATCGTCTCTGGAATGATCGGTTTGCTTTTACAACCGGCGCGAAGCCCCTTCTTTTGCAAGAGTTCAGACAACGGTGCCGGAGGCATGTCGTGTTTGTATGATTTCTAAAGAGTGACGAAAAATGAAGGTTAAATATGGCGCGAAAGCTACATCAAGGTCTTACTTTGAATATAGTATAAATACATTGTATGAACGATGAGTAAATAAATATCAAGCAAGAATGAACCGGGGACTGGGAAATTGTGAGTGTATGACTGATTCTACTCTAGCTGGAGTTGAATATAAGTGTAAGTAGTCTAAAAACCTAACTTTGTGAGCAAGTAGTGCAAAACCTACTCTCGAGTATATTAAAAAGTAGAAGTACTTCAATATTGACTACCTCTGGTGTTATGAGCCACGTCGTTGGTAATCGAGTCGAACTAACGTCGTAAATTAAATAAATAAAGTATTCTGGGCCTGGATTTTCCTCAAGAACTGAAAACTGTCAAATAGAAAGGCAAGTAGGCAAAACCTATTCAGTATTTTCACTAGAGGCACATCGTCACTAACCGCCTCTGCAGTTACACGGTTGATGCAAATCATTTCCTACAACAGCACCTGATACAGGCGTGTNAGCCTGCCGACAGAAAGGAAGCTGGGAGAGGTTACACAAAAGAGGGGAGATGAGNGATATTTTGGAANCAGACAAAGTTCTAAAATTCTAANAGACTAATCGGGATAAATCCTATATACNAATNCCAATGCAATAAGGATCANATANTCNTNNTCTTGTTTCTCNATACGCATNNACATATGCCAGNTACAGTACATTAAAATATAGATTTGTNACTTACTCNCAATGCAAGGGTAGCAAAATCCCAAACAAATTTNGGTGCACTATTGATGANTGAATGTGGGGGCAATGTATGACTATTATGACGAATNTACTGTNCAACAGTGAACAAACAATATGCGAATNCGTTCAGATTTTTCAGAATNAGGGATAAGCACATTACTCTCTCCGAGAGAACAATAAGTNATTTTAAAAGGGGTATATGATCCTTCGATTCTACCCNGTCTACGCCACTGACCTGATAGTAGGGACGGAATAACGAACACACGGCACAGTGCGGAGGTAGCTTTGCGACGGTGGTGTTGTAATGCCGNTCCGTCTTGAAACTCGACTTCATTCTGGGCCACAGCGAGGGATAGCCTTCCTGCTCGACGGCCATCTCGCTTTTCGAGTCTGCAACGGTGGCCGTTGCCTTTTCTTCCTCGCCCTCGCTGGAATCCGAGTCTGAAAGAGATATCTTGCAAGTGATTTTCTAAACCAGGGGTCNCAAACTCAAAACATGATTTCAGCATCGGGATAAAATAGGCCACGCAGGAGCACAAACCTGGACTCTGATTTTTCAAGACCACCGCCGGGCTCGACTTTTTCGACGGACCCTTCTTGCTGACGGGGTGACGTCTTTTCAAAGGGGGCCTCGGCACCCGACTTTTTGCCGGGTTTGTCTTTTCCGGCGGTTTTGGTACCTCTTGAGAAACGGACTCTGCAATACAAACCGAATTAGAACACGCAAACACTCGAAAATTTTGAGTTAAACGCACCCGACGGGCCAGGCACTTTCCACTGGCAAATTTCTCCGGCGCTCGTCACCACTTTACCGCCAGATTCCGGGGCCAGACCTCTCCAACCCGAAAGGTTATCGTACGAGACTTTCATTCTGACGGGCAGCGGCAGGTAAGCTTGCTTGGGCCTTGTTTTTTTGGCGTATGCGTCGTGATCCCTGCTCGGAGGGGGACGCGACTGTCTGTCAGGGTCATTCTTGTCGGGAGCCGGCTGTTGCGATGGGTTACGTTTGCCCATCTTGACCCGGTCCGACAGCGTCATGCACCTGCCGGAAGTGCCCTCCTCGTCCAAATCGTCCTGCAACGCCAAAATACGGGTCAGGCCACGATAAAGGCACGAAAAACACCGAAAAACGGTGGGAAGTGATTCGGGTAGTGCTACCAGTGATTTCGGCACTTTGTAATTAATTTGACGTAAGAAATGTAGTAGTAACTAATATTATGAAAGAGATACACCCATATTGTGCTATCAAATTCTAATATGAATGTTTCACTGAATATGTGCAACATGGCACTTGGTGAATTAATTCGGCATAAACGATGTAATAACAATTATTATTAAGAAAACAATGCAGTAATATTGTATTGATAAATCTGAAAGGTGTTAGGGTAGGTTGAGATCATAACTATGGGCCGCCAATGTCATAGTTTGTGATAGAGTACGGTTGGACTTGGACAAAGTTTTTAATGTTCACATTCTAGATGACGGTAACACCTGTTCGGTGTCAGCTCGAAGAGCTTCGTGTAATAAATATGAACACAACATTCGAATGATTTATACTTCTCAGTTGCAAAATGGAAGAACACAAACGCTTTCCGACTAATTAGAGCCACTCGAGACGTCGAATTTGGTACTAATGATAGCTGTTTCGAACATAGTTTGCAAAATTGTGACATGGCGCAGAGTTCATGGTCTGCTTCGGACTTACCATAAGTTACAATGCTGAAAGTGCCGTGCCATACCAGCCTACTAGTCAATTAACAGCAGTTTAATACGGAACCTAGCAAGACGTTTAAATAAAATTCAATGAAACTGCCAAATGTCTAATCGTAGTCTAGCAAACAAAAAAGTCACATTTCTTTCAAGAGAAACCCGACATACAAACGAAAGTTGTGGTTTTATCAGAACTTCACGTTGTAGACACAACTAAAGACACAATCAGGGTTACCAAACTAAAAACGTTGAGAGCTACTGCCGGAGATGATAGTTTAGTACAAGTAACGGCATAGAAATAGCAATTTGCAATGCCTTCTTAGCACTCGAAGCTTACCACTATACCTATCAAACAATTCACTGAAAGTGGAATTGCAATAAATAAGGAATAGTACGCAAAGCATCGATACAATATATACGAGCACATCAGCTGACACTCGTTTGAGAAATGATGAATTATAACTCACAGTCTGTCCGGGCAACGCGCTCAAAGGCAGCACGGTACCCATCTTGATTGCAAACGGACTTGGCGCGCTTGCGCAGTTTGGAGACAGCCTGGCAAACCGTTGCGGGGACGTCGTTTTCGTCGGCGACTTTGTGACTGTCGTTGAAACGCAAGTAACAGTAGCGGGAAAATTCGTTTTGATCAATTTCACTCGCGGCACTTTAGACATTTCCGGAATCTTACTGATCTTCTTTGATCTGCGGGCAGTGAAAAAAGAGAAAATTAAAAATCAGCGGACCCAACTAGCCGTTTTCAACTTTTTAAGCTACTGCTGCCGACCCGAACAATATCTCAACAAGAATAGTAAGCCGTCCGAAAAATCCAACACACTGGTTTTCAACCTCGGGGCCATGACGCACTGCCGCTTTCAGTGGGCCGCTGAGCTGGCATGGTCTATAGATGTCACGGCATATTTAGTAAGTAGTTGGCACCTTCGCAACCCCCAGAAATAACGCAAACGTCCCCCAGGTCGAAAGCCACCGCGCTATAGAAAACACCAGCGTCGATACCGTAACAGTCGGAGCTGGGCTGTAATGTCTGGAGTCATGACTTGACTCACGAGTTTTTGATGACCGAGCCAACTTCACTTGTGTACAGTATTGACTCGACTTGTACTCGAGTCATTGCGCATGACTTCACCAAGACATATGATTCCAGACTCGGACGCCACATACTGGCATATCTTTATCAGAATTGGTAGTTGAAAACAGACCCAGAAACTTTGAGGGTGAGGAAATTTGTATACTATGAATGCGAGGTGTTCGATGTCACCTAAGCAGGGTTGTAAGAACTGAGTTGAACATGGCCTGAATTCGAAACTGAATGGTGAACATAACGACTTGGAGTCGAGTCTTAACACTATGACTCTGACTCGATCCTCAGCTACCAGACTTGGACTTGACTCGTAGGTGAATTGAAAATGGCTCAACTTGACTCGAGTCAAAACTATAGAAGTAAGATAGACTTGTGACTTGGTTACCACCATGAGTCCGAGGACACAAATTCAACTTACCCTGTGTTGTGTTCGGCGTCTGCAGAAGGCAATGCGGACGCGACAAGGCTCGACTGATAGGCTTTCCTGAAAATGCACGAATTCAGTCACGCGGCACAAGTCGAGACTATATCGTCGCCAAAGTCAAACCTGATCTCTACCAGTCTCGTTCTCCAGTGCGTTGGCTTCTTTGAGAAATCCGGAGGCGACGGCATGTCGGTATACGTTAGCTTGACGTTGCACTTGTTCTTCTTATACTGCTCGTACTTTTCCGGCTTTAAAAACGAGTCATATAGAATGTGTTGAGTCATACACAATGACTTGAGTATAAGTCGAGACAACACACAAATTAACTCGAGTCGAGTTATATACATTACAACCCTGGTTAGTGGTTATGCTCTACAACTGATTTGGCGTTACTTTAAAAAGCTGATCAATATCTTGCAAGAACGTAGTTTCCATTTCTTTATAAGAATTTGATGTTTCAGATTTTTTGGTATTCCTAGTTAGTTCACTGAATTTGAGCATCAGTTGATTGACTTTTCGCGCAATAGGAAACTCATTCATGGAAAATACATTGCACAAAATCCAACGACCACGTAGTTCCTTTGCAACTATGAAGAAAGTTCAATCATTCTCTCTACCATCAAATTATGCTAGGTTGATATAAAAATCAACTGATAAGTCCTTCCAACAAGATTTTGTCGTTAAAGCAGCAGCGTAACAAACAGTCACATGCTAATCGGCATTGCAAACTTGGTAAAACCAACCAACATTTTTAATAGCGATCTAAAATCAACAATTTGCTTGTATCTTTTTTTATGTACAGTTCCAAGACAAAGTTCTATGGAATAGAGATAGAAACATGTTACTTCCGCAGATTTTAAACCCAAAACTGGCTTTCTAGCGTAAGCGGTTATCAAGATATGGTAAAATTCGCTATTTTTGACTCGTTCGGTGAAATTGTTCGGCCACTAGAGGGCGCATGAACCTGAAATCATGATAGAAGTTATTCATTTTAGATTTGGGACCAAATATCAAAGGCTCTTTTTGGCATTCAAATTTTTCTTTTTTTCACTCCGCCCTACTAGCGACTCACCAGGAACGACTTGACGAAGAGATCCATGTTGATGAACACCATGTCTTTACGGCACGCGCATTTCTCCGCCACCATGCCGTACTTGATCCAGCGTTCCGACGCAAAGTTCGTGGACTCGGCGCAGTTGAAGCCGTGGTTGAATCCCGAGTGGTAGCCGTACGGGAACGTGATCATAAACTCGCCAGCTTCCTGCGTTATCTACGAACAGAGGCAGTCAGTAATGGAGAATTTCTACTTTTTTTCGCAGTACTCTAGTAGATTTTAAGTACTTCCACTTCTACAATCTTCAGTTTTTCCGGCAAAACTAGGTATTAAATGCTTGCTATTGTACATGGAAATCACTTCTGCTCGAGTAGAAATTCACAATTCACAATGGCTACTTTGACCACTTTTGATCATTCCATTGTCTAACCGACAATTGAACGCCATTCGTCTCAAGTAAAAAGTTGACTGTACCTTATTAAAAGGAATCCCGTATTGACGAAGCACGGAAGGCGATATCAGCGTCATTTTATGTCGCAAAAAAGCCGAACACGTCGAATTGCTGTTTGGAAAGAATCCCGTCGCCAAACGTTCCAGTCTCTTACCGTGTTCCGGCGGCACCGAATACCTGAGAAAAATAAAATTCACCAGTTCACACACTTCTTTGGATGAATGACAAATTAAATCTAGAAAAAATTTGAAATCCGCTGCTTTTGATATTTGAAGAGCTTCTAGGAGGTACAGAACTTCAATATGCAATTGAATGGAATACCGGTACTCATATTGAAATGAACCCGATTATTTTCGACTGACACTCGTCAGGGGTAATCGTCAGCAACTAGTAGAGAATTGGAAAGAACATTGTATATCACAAAATACGACGTCACCAGCACGAAATTTCGAATGAGAGAGCTTTTGATATATATGTGAAAAGTTTAAATACCAGTAAGCATACCCTTTCAAGAGCCTCGTTATGAATGATTTTAGGCCTCACTGAACTCACAATGTCAAGTCTATCTGTAATTGTGTCTACTGTTTAGCATTGGAACTTTTGTGCAACATGAGGCACTATGCATTCTAACATGGTAGCAAATGACAGGGTTATGAACCTAGATTACGTCCAATTGACCACTGGCCAAACACGAATCACAGTTATATGAAGCCAATATTAACACACGAGACGCGATGACCAAATAATCTCCGAATGTTCCACAAAAGTTACACAGCGTACTCACCATGATTTTGGCGCTCCGAAATGCACGTAATTGATACTATACAGGTCCATATCTTCCGTGTGCCACGCGAAAGATGTCTTCCACATGCCGAAATACAAATATGCCGTGTTGACACCCTCGATTTTCACCCCGGTATCGTTTTCGATCAAGTCCAAAATTGTGTCGAGCCTCGCGACGTTCCATTCGTCAACATCCTAATCAGAAAACGTACACCCGTTATGAACAGACTCCGTCAAAGTGGTCACTGATGCTGTCCAAGCAGACAGATACCATGGGAAGTCACATATCAGATGGGCAAATGAGCAACAAGTACTTCAGTAATACAAGAATACAGATAACACAGTACACTGCATACCTTATCGTACAAAGATCCGCTTATATCTGCCCCATAAATGGCGGGATTGAACGTTATGTTCTTCCAGTAAGTCCGCTCCAGGTCTTCATAGCTTTCGTGAAACGGAACTGCATACCTGTCGGTGTTCGACAGCCTACGCATCTCCTTGACTGTCATAGGCTTTTGTTGGATATTATACTAAAGTATAACATGTTAAGAGTTTGATACCTTGACGGTGATTGCGGATCACGTATCAGCACAGAAATCTATTCTGCCATTGGTTACATACGGCGATAAAAAAACAAGAAATTATCATTCTTCCCTCACAGTACACATCAGAGGTTATTTTCTTGACACAAAATATATTAATAAAATACGAACGTTGACATGGTCGACAGCACGGCATATCATCTTAATGCTTATTGAGACTTGATCTCATAATTCAAGAGGCCTATTGAACACGAATAGAAAATCAAAGAAACAAAAATATGAGCNTAAANCACACATGCTTAACAACAGCTCTGTTTTACTATAATGGCTCACTGAACTCATTATAATGGGAAATAGTTAACCCTCACCTAATCTCTCACGNATGTACACAGTAGTCTTGGGGACTGAGAAATGCATAGATTTCAAAAAGAATTTGAAGATTTGGGCNGGATCAAGATTAGGGCATAAAATTTCGGAATATTTTCCTGCCGCCTGTTGACGCAAGTCAAATAACTGCACGTGGACTTGAATCTCCAAATTATGTAAATGAAGTATGAATTCGAATTGGCAAATGTTACATAATCTCATCTCAGATAAGAGTTGTGGTCGACTGGAAGCAGATCCTGCCGAGAACAAGTGACACTTTTTTGGGGAACCAAATGTTCTTTTCTCAGAGTGGAGGAACAGGTAGCATGTTCCGACGTTCATGATCTTAAAATGTAGTTAATGAAAATGCCCCATATAGATCTTCTAAGAGACTCAAAACTATTAGGAGGCTGCATAGCGCATGCTCACTAGGCGTACTCGATGCTTCAAATGCACGAAATATTCTACTGAAACAGACTATCAGCAACAACAACTCCAAAAAGTGTAAAACTTCATACTAACTAGTTAGTATTTAAATGCAACAAAACATCTCAATTGCTGAAATTAGGCAAAGTTCCGACAAACATATCAGTTGTAGTTGGATTCTTCATCACCATTCTTAAATTACTTCAACAAACCTGAGTGAATAATCCTTTTTGTCCTGTGACGACTTGTGATATGGGAGCTGGAATGGCCAAGTTGTCGATATTATCATATCCTTTGCACGGACTCCATTCTTTGGGAGGTATAACCTAAACAAAAAGCAACGGCAGATTGAAAATGTATCTACTTTTTGAGAAGCATAACAATTGAGTGCCGCCGTGCAGGTAACAGTATATTGTGAGGTATTTTAGCCATCATTTCAAAACTGCAGACCTTGCTTTGAAGCAATTGTGTTGCAAGATGAATAAGAACATTGTATGTTTGTTTTATGGCAATAGAATCAAAAATACTATTGCGTCAAAATGATGTTATAGAGCAACTTCCAGATTGCCGCCAGCTCCAGGAGATGCATTGTCAATTTTAAGATAATTCATCCCAGAAGGAGTGAGTGAAGTCAACCTCTTCCAGGTTTTAAGACTGCGATCAGTGATTCAAAAAGCCAACACCACTTCGAGTTATATTTAGAAATAATCAAATATGACAAGATGTTTGTAATTTAGAAAAAAAATCATTGTTGGTGTAATTGTTTGCAAGTTTGCAGGCATTCATTCTGACATGAGAGAATAGTGATTGGCGTTGTGTCAATATGAATCAAAGGATAATAATACTTGGTGTGGAACCAAATCATCTGAACCGTGAATATGAAGCAGTGAGTAATCGAGATTCCACTTTAAGGAAGCCCGGATTCATGCACGGTGTTCAGCATTATTACGGCAACTAGTGTCTGCCAGATACGTGGTATAAAGGACGGTTGCCCGACATATGAGCATGTGACTGTGACACAATGGAAAACGACAGTTCAGCATGGGACACTTCAGCAATCAGCATGCGTCACTTCAGCATGTGACGTTATACCTTAAAAACTTACCCTAACCCGAAACGTAGCCCTGAAATGAACCACTATATATATATCCTAACCCTAACCCAGCCATTAATCCATCCCTAACCCGTAATTTAACCCACATGCTCATGTGTCGCATGCCCAATTGTCGCATGCCGAACTGTCGCATGCTATAATGTTGCATGCTCATATGTCCACGGACCATAAAGGACATATTTAACAGTCCCCTCTGATTAGTCTAGTACACCATTCAGCTTGATGCTATTGCTATTCATTTGATGGACAGGCCTAGCTCTGCTCTATGCTAGGCTATTATATTGCAGTATTTAGATCAGACCATGTGAAACTAAAACACGGTGGAAATTAAGACAACGTCCTACCTACGTGAACAAGGAAGTTAGTGGCTGCTTCCAATACACAGACTGCCTGTCATTCTGCCTCCTATACCTGTGTAATTT
>ATSW01005451.1:0-13209 GCA_000444245.1 Botryllus schlosseri
AAAAAAAATCGATTTCGAAGATTTTTGCATGCAGCGCCACCTAGTGACAAGAGAATTTTGAATCGCGTTATCTTTTGAACCGTTGGAAATTTATCAATTTTGTTTTTTTAATCCACTTAGAATTCCAAAGAGAACTACATTTGGAAATATTGGACAATTCTGAGGGCATGCATTACAAATGTCAAAAAATTTGCTAAATTATAATGGAATGAGTCAATAGCTTTTGGTTTGTGTAATTTTGTAGATGGTGTTACTGCTAGATGTCCGTTACCGCACTAGATTTAAATGTCACAAGATTCTGTTGACTTCCAAATAATCCTGTGATTAGGCCTGTATATTATACGTTCCGTCATCGATGATTAGGCAACATACATTGCTGACAACATATGATAAAAAGAAACTGGGGAATGTGGGGATATCACTAGTGTATCAGGGCTGTTCGAATGGATACTTTCATCCAAAATAATTCGAATAAAAACGCCGCAACATTTGCACATATCAAAACTAGAATATCACTTGAGAGGTTGGGCAAGTTGCGAAAGTATGGAAAAAGTATCAAATATGGTATGGAAAATTGTCAAGTATGGTATGGAACGATTGGGCGGGTATGGGGTATGGAAAATTCCCATTCCATACCATACCATGCCCTGCCCTGGCAATACCTTGTCACAAACGATCGCTCATGCGAAGTTGGCACAATGAGAAACGAGAAGCTGCAAAGAGAAAGCAGACGTCTGATAGACACTAGAGAGTTGAGTATTTACTTAAAATTCATGTCGGTGATTTTGTGTCTATTCAGAATGCGATCACCAGAAGATGGGACAGAAGCAGATGGATCTTGGAATGTTTCTACGACGAACGAAGATACCTTATCCGACTAGAATCCGGCATGCTTATCAAAAGAAACCGAAGACACCTGGGAACTCGTAACTGAAGTAGGACTGAAGCTGGAACCGGTGGTAGAAACGACTATGCTCGAGAAGACATCGGCGTCGCCGCAACCGTCTAGCTTCAATGATGTTGCACCCGTCGTGGTTACTGATGAAGCAACCAGTACACCCGCTACACCGAAACCCATGCCGCGAAGATCCGAGCGTATCCGACGACGACCCAAATACTTGCAGGACTACGTAAGTTAAGCATCTTGGGGTGAAAGGGATGTGATATACATAGTCCTAATAATTGATGTCTTGCGTTCTCGTTTAAATTTAAGTTCGCGTCATCCAAGTAATGAAGGACTTTCGCTCATAATCACTTGTCTGCATGTTAGGGATTCGGCTGAAGACAGACATATAACAGACTTGACTCAAGTCAGCTTTCTCGCATGACTCGACTCAAGTCACTTTGCAAAAATGACTTGACTTGCCGCTTCAGAAATGAGGATTGACTGGTGACTTGGAGTCAATTTCAAGTCATCAGTAATTCGTATTCAATCCTCTTGGCAGATATAATAACACTGTAGCTGTACTTCAATGACCATTGATGTTGCAAATTTAGTAGCCCGCTGCATATTGATTGAATGGGTGCATGTACTGTACCGCAATTTTAGATGTATAATACACACGTTTTAATCAATTTTTTGTCCTAAAATTGGGGGTGCGTATTATACATCGATACAAGAATTTTGAAAAAATTCAACTAGAAATAAAACTTGAATTACAACTTTCTTATTTGTTGTTGCCAATCGCACATCACATCCAGCCATCGTGCTCGACTAACGAGGTGGTGCAGCGCGTACTTCAATTGATTCAGGACTTTCTCATATTTTGATTAGCGCGAATCAATTACGCCCATAGTCTGTTTGTGGATTCAAAGTTTGAGATGCACGCTATCAGTCTTAAATTAATGACAAAACAACCGCTACACAGAACAACGGCATTGTCTCCATACTTCGAAGAGATAGCAGGCAGGCTTGCTGCAGATGTGATGAATCAAGCCTGCGATGAGATGATAGCACACAGCAGGAGATGTCAACGAAATTTCAGGTACTGTATAGAATAAACGCACCCCCATTGTACGAAAATGACTTATAGCCAGTTTTCAAATTTTGAAGGTCCATTTTCAAAACTTGGAAAAAATCAGTTTTTCAATTTTTTTCGGCCATATCTTGGCCATGGTTATGTCTGTTTCATTAATCCAAAGTTTATCAGGCCAATATATGGCTGAAAGAAGATGAAACCTTTCCATAATGTCAATTTTCTCAAAATGTATAAAATGGACATAAGTCACTTTGATTCCACTGCGACGATATGCAGACAGTCGCTGCAATAACACCTGAATAATTATAATCGCATCATTTCAATATCAAATTCGACTGACTGATCTGGCCTACGTAGGCTCAGGGCTGATATCAAGCAGCGTGTCATCGGTATCAAAACCCTTGGCGCATAGCCAAGGAGTTTCCCATTTAAAACTCGAAAATCAAGTCCTTTCGCAATGCCAACTTGATAATTCGTATTATCGATGCTGCATACTGCAAATTAGTGAGAATCACTTGTGTGCAATATCGGGTCATTGACCTGCACACTATAATCACTGGCTTGAACTATCGCGTGCATCGGGCCAGGATTGATAACGTCACTAGCCTGAACTATCTAGTCTACAGCTGGCCTGAGGCATGTGATAACATCGCCGGCATAAACTAGTGTGTCAGGCCTGGCATGATTTGCCTGGTATTTTTATATATGCGATGGCAATGTGAAACTGATTAACCCTGATTCTGCGCAATTGGCCTCAAACAAACTCCAAGGGGCGTAATTGATTAGCGCCAGTTCACCACACCAAAGCTGTATCTCAAGAGTCCTGAGTAAGGACAGGCACAGCAAGACTGTTTATCGCATTGATTTTGTTTTTGGAATTGAGTTCAGTTCTGAGGATTGAATTGAGCATGCTAATGTATTCCTTTTTTAGACTTGATTTCATTTCAGCATGTTTAATGTTGTCGCTTTCACAGATCCCTAGATATTTATAGTGATCTTCAGCATTCAATTCTGTTATGGCTTTATCCATTTTGTAATTTATGTCGCCAGTGTTGGTGGCTCTGCCACGTCGTATGGTGGGGGTTCTCAACATGGGGGGCGTGAAACATTTGAAGGAGGGCGCGAAGAAGCGGTCACCTGAAAAAATATTTCGCGCGATTCACCTCCAATGCACGCATGTTTCTCTCTACATAGACCCAATTCCATATTTTTTATTCTCTCATAAACATTCATAACCTTCCATACCACCAAACAATCTGTTGAGGTTGCTAGCATCCCAGTGGGATTTTGCGATATGACGATAAGGGGGGCACAAAATTTTTCACCATCAAAAAGGTTGAGAATCACTGTCGTATGGTAAGTTTTGAGCACATATCCAAGCCAAATTTCCGTTTTATATCTTCCGAAAACTCATTAACAATATCCATTTGGTTATTCAGGTCCGCATCGCATACAGTTTCGGATCATCCATGAAGAAAAGGTAATGAATCTTTTGAGCTGCAGAGTTTGCTGCTTTATTCATCTCGTACCCTGCAATTATTATTATTGGTATTATCGGCATTTACGCATGTACCGGGCCCTAATAAATTAACGCTACCATGGTTAATTTGAACCAATTTCACCCCCTCATTTCAGGCTGGCCAGTGGCCATCCCATGTAAACATAAAGTCAGCTCCTATGCTCCACACAATTAGTCATCCAGTTCTCGCAAGATATTAAAACACGCCGGCAGGAATTCAGATCTGGCGCGCATGGTTACATGGTTTTACCGGTAGTTTCCATTCACTGTTTGTTTAGCATTAGTATCAAGATGGAGAAGAGCAGGCGCGTAGCCAGGGATGGGGTTTTGGGGGTCGGGGGTTCAAGACCCCCTCCGCAAACATGAAACCCCGTTCTTTTGAAATGACTGTGCTGATGCTAATATTCATGCAATTCAATAAGTCTCATTATCAGTGTTGCGCGCGGCCAAATAGCGAGAGTCGTGTTGCCAATTAGAGATTCGTCCGTGCACATGCACACCTCACTGCACAATGTAACGTGACACGATCTCCCGCCGAGTGACATTAGGTCATTGATTGCCACATGTTCGGCAATCATTGCTGGCCTGATTTATCGCATCTCCAACAAGCCTAGTTTCGCTGGGTTGGATAATCGCATCTGCAATAGGCCCGGTGCTCACTATACCATCTGGCCTTCACAATCGCATCTGCATTGGTCTGGCGCGCACAATATAATCCCTGGCCTACATAATCGCATCTGCGATAGGCCTAGTACGAAAGACATCATCGCTGGCCTAACTACCGCTTCTCGAGCCTAGCATGCTTTGGCTTCTATCTCCCGATGGCTTGGAGACCAAAACATAACCATCAGAAGATGTGTGTCAAGGCTTGAGTTATAAAAGAGGAAAGGTTTGAACCACCTGAACTAAGCGTCATTATAGCCTATAATCCATAAAAACTCGGACATTTTGACTTGCGCAAATCGTCGCCGAGGCCACATAAGACGCGTTGTTGATAAGCGCGCGTACTTAATTGTTCGACGCTTAGATAAACGCACAATTTCAAGTGTAAACGACAGATCAGGGAGTCGCTAATTAACAGCACTTCCTGACTCGTCGACAAGCTTATCATACGCGCATAATCGTCAACACGAGGGGATTGTATAATCGTCATTTACGCATGTACTAAACCCTAATGAATTGATGCTACATTAGTAAATTCGAAAAAATCGAAACCCTCCTTTTTATTTCAAAACCCCCTCCTTACTTTTCGGTTGGCTACGGTTCTACTATGGTATTTCAGAAGAAAGTCATTGAAGTGGAAGAGAAATTACACAATAAAGCAGCTGCGTGCAAATTTGATGTCACACATGCAATGCTCTCGTATCAAACGCTTTCTCGATCACCTGCTCGTGCAGGGGTGCATAATTTACATGGGTAGTGGGTACAGACTTTTTCCTAATTTTGACATGCCTTTCAAGGGTGCGTGTAATACATGGGTGCATAGCCTACTATACATGGAAAATTATGGTACTCTGTCGAATTGGCTGCATCTTCAAAGTCAACCTCTTCTCAAACTTTCACATTATCACAGCACAATATCTTGGCTATCCATATGCTGTCGATTATGCGATGAGTGGACGGAAAAGTGTAAATGAATGAGTAAAAGAATAACCATCAATAGCAATATTGATCATGATCACTAAATGTAGGAACTTGGTAACCTGCCCGCTTTATACAAATTTTCATGGATGTACCATACCATATTGCATACTCAGGAGCGTCGCCAGGGGGGGGGGGGTTACAGGAGTCGAAACCACCGCCTTTTGAACCGCGAACCCCCTTCCCATTACGTGGAACCCCCCTCGATTCATTTCAATATTTTGTCGGTCGGAAGCATGAGCTAATTTGTAGCACGCTCTTGCGCAATGATATGACCGATACATATGATGGCTTTTTTCTTGCGTCTGCTCTCGTGTGTACAGTACATGCGAGAGGGCTTTTTTCTCGTGCGTGCAAAGGAGCCACGGTAATTATCTCGTACGATGTATTCACAGTGTAGCTGTAGTTAAAGTAGAAGGGCACTATACTCGGCTCGTCACTTTTCTGAACGCGCGTAACCAATACTAATGATATCGGATGTATTGCAGTATTCACCTCACTGGCGACGCGTAATTCATAATTGTCGGGTGGTCCGCGATCTAATCAAATCTACAACTTTATTAGGTCTATGCTTCAACAATTGGATGCTTAATCTCACGCATTTACCAATACAAGGTAACACAACTCTGATCTACAATTTGACGGTTTAAAACGGCAATCTTCAATCTACGGGAACATTTTTTGCTAGGTTACTTTAACACAGCCACTAGCCAGGCCAGGCTAGCGCGTGGCCAATTGGCGACAAGTGTGTCGCCAATTAGCGAGATTTGGCTGTGCAAACGAGACTCGATCTCGCCGAGATGATTGCAAAATTAAGTGATTGATTGTCACGCCGGTGCGCATTCAGCAATCGTTGCTAGCCTGATTTATCACGTTTCCAACAAGCCTAGTTGCGCTGGCTTGAAGAATCGCATCTGCAATAGGCCCGGTGCGCACTATACCATCGATGGCTTGCACAATCGCATCTGCTTTGCCTGGCGCGCGCCATATTATCATGGTTGACCTACACAACAATCACATCTGCAATATGCCCGATACGAAAGATATAATCGCTAGCCTAACGATCGCGTCTCCGGTCTAGCATGCTTTGGCTCCTATCTCTCGATGGATTGTATGCGGATTTGCGATTGTGATTAAAGAGTGACATGCTAAACCGAATGACATCGAATGTCCGCAATCGACTGCAAACATGTGCGTGCGGACATACGTAATTGATTTCGCTAACACTTGAACATAGCCATCAGAAGATGTGTGTCAATGCTTGAGTTATAAAAGGTGAAGGTTTGAAATTGAACCACCTGAAATCGGTGCCATTATAGAACAGACACCGTAACAACTCGGACATTTTGAGAACCCCCTCCTTTAGAAACAAGAAACCCCGTCTTTTTAAATGAGCGTTCTGACGATAATACTCGGTTGCAATTCAACAAGTCGTATTATAAGTGTTGCGCGCGAATTAACGAAATGCGTGTTGTCAATTAGCGAGTTTTGTCCGTGCGCATTGCACTGCACAATGTAACGCAACGCGATCTTCCGCTGAGATAATTGCGAAATGAGGTCATTCATTGCCGCGCGCTCGGCAATCGTTGCTTGTCTGATTCATCGCGTGTCCTGATTCCAGTGGCTTGAATAATCACATCTACAATAGGCCGGGTGCGCACGATATCATCACTGGCCTACACAATCGCATCTGCAATAGGCATAGTATGAAAGATATCGCTAGCCTAACTACCGCGTCTCGGGCCTACCATCACCATGCTTTGGCTCCTTTTTCCCGATGGCTTGGATAAAATGCCGTTAGGTATATGCTGATTAGCGATTGTGATTAATGAGTGACATCTCGAAACTGAATGACATCGAATCTCTGCAAACACGTGCATACATGCGCAATTGATTTCCGCTAATACTTGAACACAACCATAAGAAGCAGTGTGTCAAGTCTTGAGTAGCGTTGGGACCTTGGGAAATCCCGATCCCGGGATATGTCCCGATGAAATCCCGGGATTTGTGACCAGCATCTACCAAGGCTTACGTAGCGCCATATCTCTTATTTTGGTAATAAAGCAGTGTCACAAACTCGGCTGACTGTCTAGAACAGTGGCCTCAAACATGCGGCCCGCCAGAACTGTTTTTGCGGCCCAAGTCGGCGTTTTGACTTTTCAAGCATTCGACAATATTAAACTCGAAAATTTCAGATTTGAGAACTTGAAATTTCATTCTGAAACCACTCCAAAAACCTGAATCGCTATCACACATCAAACATCCACTAGCTGCTAAATTATAATGCGACAGCTTTTACGATGACACGATGCATTTGTCGTCTCGCATGGTTTCTAACTGTCTATATAACTCCTTATGTCGCCAAATTATGCCAAGCACAACAATATTTTTAAAAGATATTGAAAAATATGACTTTTTCGTGGCAACAGTGAATATTACAATAGTGTATTACATTTTCACAATGTGTATGGAATGCCAATCTGCAAGGTCCGACAAAAAAGGCGTACTGGGAAATACATATTATACCCCTATTTGATGCTGCTGCCCGCCGCGTCATCAACAACTACGAAATTGGCCCGCGATAAAATTGGAGTTTGGGACCCCTGATCTAAACGATGATACTCTTGATGCTCTTATGTTTTGCGTCAATTCAATATCACAAGGACTAAATGTTATTTGTGTAACTTGTACGTCTATTTTACTACTTTTCTAATCCCGGGATTGAGGAGCGAAAATCCCGGGATTTCAAATTTGATCTTGAAGTCCCAACCCTAGTCTTGAGTGACAAAAGAAGGAAGGTTTGAACCACTTGGAATCGGCGTCATTATAGTACATATTCCATAAAGACTCGTACATTTTGACTTGCGCAAATCGTCGCCGAGGCGAAGTAAGACGTATTGATAAGCGCGCGTATTCAATTGTTCGCGACAGATAAGGGAGTCGCTAATTAACAGCACTTCTTGACGCGTGAACAAGCTTATCATACGCGTATAATCGTCAACACGATGATGTTATATAATCATTATTTACGCATGTACTCAACCCTAATGAATTGATGCTATATTAATAAACTTGAAAAAAATCGAAACCCTCCTTTTATTTCAAACCCCCTCCTTATTTTTCGGCTGGCTACGCGCCTGCCTAAATCGTTTCGTGACTATGACCCTATACGGGTGGCCGCAAGTACCGCAGTCACCCACCCAAAATTTTTTACAAGGATTCCCTGTGGGGACTGTGTATAAAATGCACACTATGTGACCACCCCTAATTTTACCAAAAATGAAATAGAGTACGAAACTCTTTGTAAAACCCCGAATGTTGTTTCGCTTCCACGGCTATGACCCTATACTGGTGGCCACAAGTACCATAGTCACCCACCAAGAAATTTTTACCAAGATCTTATGTGGGGACCATGTCAAAAATGTACCTTATCGAACCAGCCCCAATTTTACTAAAACTGAAATTGAGTAGGAAAGTCTTTCTAAAACCTGGAAATCGGTTCACTAGCCCACAGCTATTACCCTATATCAGGGGTCACCAACGTGGTGCCCGCGAGGACCAGATGAGTAGCCCACGAGGACCAGATGAGTAGCCCGCGAGCTTGTTCCATAATAGATCAAATAGCAGCATTTACCAATATTTCTCAGATTATTGAGCTTTTAAATATATAGATTGATTGATTTAGCTATTCTTGTTTAAATCGCACTAACATGTATCTTACAAATTACAATACATATATATTAAACACTTGAAATTATGGTATCAAAAATCTTCAATTACAATTAGTAATATACCAACATGTAATAGAATCACAAGATATCGAATACGTAGGATACGGCGCACTGCCTACACAGGCGACATGACGGAATGCCATCCACGGTCTTATAGAAATGACTGATATAGAAATAGATAACATGATGTCCAGTCTCAAGTATGATATGATTCATTTCAAAATTTGAGTTGACTGTTGTTGTATAATTTACACAAACATGGTGCGAAGTAATTCATGATTTCTTAAAAAATCTTGATGGCTAGCTAGTTGAAATGAGATGTTTTGATTTAAAAGACTCCCTTCCAAGTCGTACCACAATGTGGTTCCTGCCAGTCCCCAGTGCTATGAATATCAAGGCGGAAATTCAGTCTGATACGAGTAAACGTCGGGAGTAAATGGTAGCCCGTCACTTCAATCAGTGCCCAAGAAGTAGCTCTTGGTTGCAAAAAGGTTGGTGACCCCTGCCCTATATGCAGGACCGTAACTGCCACACCCCAAACCCAATAATTTGGGGGGCAAGCTCTAAGGGATCCAAAAATCATTTCTTGAATCAACATAAATAATTGGGTACATTTCATTTTGTAATTCATGCAACTTTTTCAAATTTTTTTCAAGGTTGCCAACCATCTTGATTACTGGGTACCCGTCCCGAAGAAAAAATACGCATGATTTATAAAAATGGGCATTTCGGTGTCGGGGTCAGATCATGTCAGGTGATACTGGCCATATTTCCACCATCTTGGATTGTCATGAAGATAGGCATGCTTACAGAGCTGTGTTTTCTGATTTCAGAAAACCAAATTTCATCAAAAAAGATCATCTTGAACCGAAGTTATGACCGTCCAAAAATTGTTATTTTTGTGATCGCTCAAGCGGAAAAAATATCAGAAATTTATACATGTAGTTCAAATTTGCTATATTTCGGTCAAATTAGGGTTGTTGAGAGTGACACTTACACACTTGTTCATTTATATCCTGCTTGATACTTTTTCGATTTCTTCGACACTTGGAGTTGCATAGTCTGACCTTTAACCTTGTGATTTTGTTCATGTCTTTGAAAATCACTCACGCGTGACTTCATTTTCAATTGCAGATATCTCTTGGTGACTAGGTGATATCATCAAGTGTAAGGTATCATTGGAAAGTTCTTTAAAAGGACTTTTAAAATCAATAATAAAATTAGTGACTTTTTATCATCACATTGGAAAAAATTTGCTGTAAAATTATGTTGGAAAAATTGTTGATTTCAAAATATTATTACAATTTTACTTTCATAACAGGTTGTACGGTATTAAATTGAGACTTATGTAAAGTATGAATAGTTGTAGTATAGGTTCTGTTTTGGGAGCTGATTGTCACAAAAAGGTCTACCATTATCAGAAGCAAAAATTAGTTTCACTGGATGATCTAAATGATGAAGAACGAGAGCTTCTGAATATCAGGGTTGGAGCAGCCTGCAACNTCAATACTACTANNGANACTGATGTTTTGACTACTGGTACAATTTGCACGTTTCACNAGTATATATTTCTGGACAATTATTCTAAATCATATAAATNATGCTGTGATGTACTCAAAGTCCACNAAAAACCTATTCGAAACGTACGCATCATTACTTTGAAATGGTATAAAAAAATTNAAGAACATGACAGGAGTTTGAATATCATTCCAGGGAGGAAACTGTGCAATAATTGCANATACAAAATGGAGCAAAAGCTTGTAGGCAATCCTGATACATCATCAAGTACTAGCGGAAGTGAGATGGAAGAAATTCGATCANAGTTTCAAGCAGATTCCTCGCTGTCATCTCTAAATGAGAGTCTTCAAGCTGTTGGCGAATCTCCAGTGAAGCTGCGTTCGCTTTNTTGTAATCGAAAAGTAGGATGATACGGCAAAAGAAAATTACAGAATTTGAATCTTAATGTTAGAGCAAAGCTTTCCAAGATTTTACATGTTGATGAGATTCCNGAATTAGTAGGGGAGGATAANGAGGAATATGAAAATGAAGCAGCTTTTGAAAATATCATATCAAAAATGAAAGAAAAAATAAACAGCCCNAATTCAACAANAGCTCAAAAAATTCAAGTCTTAACAATGGCTCCGNAAAATTGGNCAAGAAANAAAATCTCGGAAATTTTTGGAGTAAGTGAAAGATTGGCGAGAAANGCCAAAGAACAAGAAAGAAACAANGGAGTTTTTACTTTNCCACCACCCCGAAAAGGGAAGATGCTTTCAGATGAAACAGTTGAAAAAGTTGTGAAGTTTTATGACATTTTTTATGATATCAACGAACATAGCAGGTTGATGCCAGGGATGAAAGACCGAGTTAGCATTAAAAAGAATGTGTATCAACAAAGACGTCTACTTTTATGTACTCTGAAAGAATTGCATACCCTGTATAAACAGCAAAACCCGGATGCAAAAATTGGATTCACAAAATTTTGTGAATTGAGGCCGAAATGGTGCGTTAGTGCAGGATCATCTGGAACACATGCNGTATGTGTCTGTACCATACATCAAAATGTTGTTCTTTTGCTGCATGCTGCCCGCATTGAAGAAACTTATAAAGATTTGCTTCAATTGGCAGTCTGCAATATTGAAAATAGAGACTGCATGCTACAGCGTTGCCCAAACTGTCCCGGATTTCAACCCGTTCAGGAATTGCTTGACTCAAAATTTGAGGATGTGGATGAACTTATTTCGTTCAAACAGTGGGTGTCAGTTGACTGAACTGATCTAATAACTCAAACCTTAACCATAANTNAATTTATTCAGTTGATATTAAAAAAGCTTGCAGATTTAGCACCACATCATCACATTTCGCATTCACAGTCTTTATATTTGAAAAAACGAAAACAAAATATGGATCAGAAAACAGCTCTTGTATGAATGGATTTTGCGGAAAATTATTCTTTCCACATTCAAGATGAAGCGCAAGGGTATCATTGGACTCACCAATGCTGCACTGTGCACCCGGTTAGTTTGCTACTACAAATCTGCAAGCAACGATATTTTGCATTTAAATCTATGCTTTTTATCGGAAGAGTTGTTGCACGATGCAGTAATGGTGTATCTGATTCAGCAAAAGACAATTGAAGTTCTCAAAAGTACAATTCACAACTTGGACAATGTGGAATATTTTAGCGATGGTTGCGCTGCCCAGTACAAAAACAGAAAATCATTTTACAACTTGTGCAAGCACAAAGCTGACTTCGAAGTGGATGCTGCGTGGTCCTTTTTTGCCACGAGCCATGGTAAATCGCCATGTGATGGCATTGGTGGCACTGTAAAACGAGCTACAGCAATGGAAAGTTTGAGACGCCCACTGAATGGTCAGATTTTGAACGTGGAAGAAATGATGTCCTATTGCGTGAAAAATCTCCAAAAAATAAAATTTATTAATTTGCTCAAAGACGAATTGGATGCTACGAAAGCTTTTTTGGAACAGCGATTTCGGCTCGCTACCACAGTCAAAGGTACTCCGGCATTCCATCATTTTAAGCCATTGTCATCAACCAAACTGGGAGCAAAACGTGTCAGTCAAGACAAACACTATGTATTGGAAGTTGAATTAGATGAAGACTCAAACCAAGAAAATGTACTTCAAACTGAAATTATCAAAAACTAATTTGTATGCTGTGTTTATGATGAAAACTGGTACATTGGCATGGTCACAGAAATTGACAAGCCAAACAACAATGCCTTAGTTGAATTCATGCACCCAAAAGGCCCATCAGAGTTTTTTCACTGGCCTCAAAATAAAGATTCTTGCTGGACACCGTTCCAGCACATTTTGTGCACAGTTGACATTCCTTGTTTATTTAATAATCGGGGACAATACCAACTGAAAAAGGAATCAGCACTGAAAGTCACACAAGTTTGGAAGAAATATCATCAAAGATAAATAGATATGAGCAAATAGTTATTATCTAATAGTATGAAAACTAACGAACCCGCAGCACCTTATATTGATTTTGATTGTCATTGTTCCTTTCATTGTTTAGTGCTGATCGTTGCCCGAATGTATTGTGTAGAGCAGTGCTCTTCAACCTTTTTCGTCGTGGTACACCCTTTTAAGGCTTACTTGAAACTGGTACACCCCTGACCGGATAACTCATTGATTCCGTATAGTAAGCCTACACCAGGGGTGTTCAACCTCCTTGTTATTCACGGCCGTGCTTCGATTCCTTACATATAGCATACTACCGCATTCCGGCGTAGAGTCGTAATGGCCCATCTGGACTTCATATAATCAGGACTCTACTCCTCCACCCCAAACCCGTCGATTGGGGGGGGGG
>ATSW01005452.1:0-15186 GCA_000444245.1 Botryllus schlosseri
TTTTGCAATGTTAGATTTCTCCAAACAGCTTAAAACTCAATACTACATAACTTCCGAGTATTCAAGAACCTGCTGTTAACTGTAAGAAAAAGTTGCAAAAGTTTCAAAAACTTGCCCTAGTGATGGCCCAATAATAATGTTCGTGAGGGCGCTGATGAAGTAGGGAAGATGTGGTACCGATGGATCAAAAATTGCAAAATGATCTCTGGCCCTCAAATCTTCAGCCGAGAATAGCAGATCTTTTGCTGTCTCAACACTTCGATACAAGATCTACCTATCGCGAACATTAACATGGATATCCGCCTTTTCAAAAATTATTTATAAACGTTTAAAATTTGTTGCTCGAACGTGTCATCGGTCCCCACCCGGTGGGTCCAAAGGCACACCACCATGGGACCTATGACACATACGTTCAAAAACTCAAATTTGTTAACTTGTTTTGTTGTGTACTATAAGCTAAGCTACAGCAAGCCAATGAAGAGTGTTTCGTCACGACCTTCAAGAATAAAATAGATTATATCTACTCAAATGTTGGCATAAAATCATGTTTTGATTTAAGCCCAAACTTACAAAATTAATGCCACATACATATTACCCGCAAATCGACATTTTGACTTTCAAATACCTCGTAATAGCGACAAAGCACCACAGGTAACTATGATTTACAGCCTATATATATGTAGGCGAGTTTCTGCTGTTAAGTGATTAGTTGGTCCATCTATTTTGCTTGATTTGGCTATGGTACCATAGGTCCCCCACCCCATAAATATTGTAATTGAAGTGAAAATAGTTCGCTCGAGGATGGTATTGATTCAAAAAATATGTTCCATTATATACCCTGATACAAGCCCTATACTTCACACAAAAAATTATGGCGAGGTTGTTAGTCTGAAAGGTGATAAAGAAAAATGCAAATGTCGATCCAAATTTACTTTACACCCCCTAAAACGTAAATCATTCGTCACAGACCCCATAACTCACGGAGGTCGAATTTTTTTGCATGTGTGGAAAGATTCTGCCAGCATGTAACTGTAGACAAATTCATGGAGTGTAATCATGGAATTATCATGGAGAATTTGGCAAGTATTTTCGGTCCCAGTGATCCATCGGTACCACATCTCCCCTACGATTTGGTCCTGCCTATAACTATTTCCGGGATATACCAATCATTTTAGTTTTACATTTCTTAAGCTCTTTTGCAAGCGGCTTATGGTCCGATAATGCTTGTCTGAATTTTCTTCCACGTTTCGTCGTTAGTTGGTCGATTTAATCAGCTATTTCGTTGGCAATTCGGATTATTTTACATGCTCCAAGTTTTAGTAGCTGGCGGATATGTATAGTAGCATTTCTTGAAGTAGGCATTATCATAAACCCCACATCGGAAATCTATCTATTTATCCATCGTAGAAAGTATGCGGATGATTAGGGCACACATGGCGACTGAAGTCTTTTTCGTCCGAGAAAGGCACCGGCTTNCTTACGAGATTTGGCGTTCTGCATATACAAATGGAAACTTTCGCGCGCAATATATTTCACAATAAAACAGTGATGGCACAGAAATCGCAAGGGCTGTCTGACATGCGAAGTCCCTCAATAGCCAAGTTAACACGGAGATTTGGCGTCCAGTTGTTCAATAACGAATGTCCGCAAGAAAGCGGCCGTATTACGCTATAAAAATAATTCAAATGAGGCCGTGAATAGCAATAAGGTTGAACACCTCCAGACTAAAAAGCTATCAAATAGCCTAAACCGACTTAAAGAATATTCCGTCCTCTTATACTTACGATTACAATTTGACTTATTTCAGTAAATGATGGTTATTTAATTTAATTTTATTGTATTTGTTGCGAAGGCGGTGTACCCATATTGAACTCTACTTTTCGGACATTTAAGCATATTTTAGCACAGTTTTAACACTGAAATCCAGGAAAATCCGCACTTATGGCAACCTTACGTTACACTGGTATGTAAATTAGCCAGAAATATCTCAATTTATATTGTAGGAATCATGAAACCTTGCTGTATATGTAACAAAGGCTATCAGAAGGTCATAGAACAGATCAATCTGAACGAATATGAGAAACCACAACCGTCAGACTCGGAGGTAAATGGGTATAGAAAGTGTTTAGTTGTTGATTCAGACGCATATTCACTAATGTATGTGCACTTAACCTGCAGATAATCGACAGAATCATGCAAATCCTCATATCTTACTTCGGAAAGGTGAGTTTAATATCAAACTTACAATCACTTTATCAGTCAATTACAGTCGATTAAACTTAGTTTTGACTGCGGCTGAAATTAGTATATCGATTCGCATGAGTCAGATATCGTATGTGCGCTTATGCAGTATAAAATATATATAGGCCTGCTATAATCCCACGAATCTACGATGAATGTAGATGGTTGCTGGTTTATAGAAAACAGCATCAGATCATGACAACACCCGAGAAATAAATCGGGGCAGTCCTAAACATTTCTACCGGGTACCTGGGGTATATTTAAAGTAAATTCTGGACAAGAAACCAAAACATTTTTTCGATTAACTTCGTAAAATTGTGGGGTGGTATTCGGCGGCAACAGCTTGCCACTATACTCGTTGTTGCGAAGCGATAGGTCATTAGGTCATAGGTCAATTAGTCAGAAAGCAAGGTCATTTGATTACACGTTAGAAATCGGACGAGGCATTTTGGATTCGCTGCTGACGTATTAATTTACTGATATATTTCGGGAGAAGGTATACGGAGTACATTAAAACATCAGTATGTTTAGTCAATGGCGGCTGCAAGATCGGCTGAGGGGGCTAGGGGTAACGCGAGTGCTTTTTCGTTGCGCGTACGATTGGATCAATGTACGATTTCTATGGTAATACGGACCGAGTCTCTAAACCAAAGTTCCCTCTTACGTCTCACGAGGCTGCGCGCAATCACCAACTCATTGCGCGGTCCCTTGGACAACAGTGCGTAACGACTAAAAAAAAAGTCTTCACTTCGTTTTTTTTTGTGCGCATGCGGCCCGCGGGCCGCGTGTTGGTGACCCCTGCTTTAGACCTACCGACTCCGACTCCAACCTTGACTCCAACAGTATTACCAATTTACTTCGAAAATTATATGCCACAGCGACGGTTAAATGACTATCATACAACCATTTTAAACATATGCAAACATATGATGAACGATTGCATGCAAGATTGTTTCATTTTGGCACAGCTAGAATTATTCACCATGCATAAAAGATTGCCTTTATAATTATATTTACTTTTTCATATTTAATCAGTTTTTATAACATGGACGCTCTAATAACCTAATATGTATGAATCATTCAAAAATGACGTATATCCCATACTGTATCATTAAAATGTAGATAAAACAATCGAATTGGTACTCTTGGGCATGGGTCAGCAACTAATTTAGATATGCATCTTACTAATTTTATCATTACACACTGTACTGATTTCATGCACACACAATCTCACTACCAATCTACATTGGTCATCTACACTAGAAATATTTATGATTTTGTCAAATGGGAAGGAGCGTTTGGTTATATTTACATCAATTTTACAACCAGGCGATATATTTGCTCTGTCACAATATCATGGTATAATTCCAAAAATTGCACGATGCAGATTACTTCCTTCTTCCTTCATGCAACTGGATTGTAATTTGCAAATCATGTCCGATTCTATCTATTTCAGGGGTGGCCAACCTTTTCGTCCAAAGGGCCACATGAGATTTATGAACCATTGCCTGGACAACTTGAGCTCTGATAACCATTTTTCAGTCGTTCGATATTAGTAACATTGAAAGCAAGACTTAGATTACTACGTTTTAAAATTGATAACAAATATGCCATGAAAACTTCGTGTGCAACTGTATAGTGCGCAGTCATGCCCTGGTCGCACGAAATTTTTTTCAAAGGTAATGAATGAATTCGATCAATAACTATATTACTGGCATATATTCGGGGTCGCCTATGTATAGCAATGGGCACGTTTGCCGAGGACTGGAGTATTTGGCGTTTTAGACATTGCAATATCGACGGTTTCGGTGAACATGTCTCTGTCATTCTGTTAAAATGTTTCATCGCCGACGATCTCGCTGCGAGCGCACAAGCAAAGTCGCGTGTTGGACGACACGTTATTTCCTAATTGCGAGAATAGCTGGACTCAATTCTGTAAATTACGAGTATTTATAATTTTCAAAGATGGGTTCCAACACTAAATGCAAGAAATGTGAAAAAAGATCATGCGAAGTGCTAAGAAAAATTTCAAGTCAAATAAATCTGCTACGGAATATTCCACTTTATGGTTATATGCGAAGATTTGCGATGAATGTGACTTGGCCCTATGGTTACGCCAATGCGTCGAAAATGATGTTTTAGTTATCATCAAATTTCGCGGTCAGGCTAATCAAATGTGGGTTGGCCTCGCAATTTTACCTGATGTTATATCGAATTTCGAGAATTGCCACGCAGGCAACACAAAACCTTGTCGCGGATCACATTTGGCCTGCGGGCGCGGTCTGGCCGCCATTGATCTGTATCGTTACTAATACCAGTTATTGATGGTCGAAAAATCCTACTATAAGTATTAGAAATTTAAAGATGCGTTTGAAAGCAATTGTTTTCACGATGAAGAAGTTGGAGTCGGAGTCGAAGTCAGGGCCATTTTCACAAACTCCGACTCCGACTCCAGACTCCGACTCCGACTCCAGCCATTATAGTTTTCCCGACTCCGACTCCATGAAGCGAAAATTAGTCAAACTCCGACTCCAACTCCACCGACTCCGACTCCACAGCTCTGATCATGACTCCCTGTAAGTAACGAGCAGTTACCATAAGCATGTCTTTTTGTCGATGATTTTATCGCATTCTACATAATAAGGTGACAGCTGTTTTTTTCTTCTTCTCATTCTCGATGCTAGGTCATGATGGCTTGTTGTTTTTTACTGGATTCGTTAGACAATATCCATGAGGACAGAAATACCGTATCAGAATTTCCGGCAGCATTGAAAATTCTAGAAAGAGAGTATATTTCGAAGCATGACAAATGATCGTACGCATTATTCTCAATTCTCTCCTTTTTGATACGATACGCAATAAATTTTGAATAATAATACTCGTTGGAGCCTGGCCCGGCCATTCCGGCCCATAATAGGGTACTTCTGGCGCCAAAGGTAATTGAGATATATAGGTATTTTTCTAAGGTTTACATGTTCTAATTCCATCGAGATTCTTTACGAAAATACGATACAGGACATGTTCCACTACCGATACCGTTAAGTTAAAAGAATAAATCTTACTTGAATAAAGAGACATAGATCGATATTGTGCTCGTATCTGTTGAAATCATATGAATGATCACTAGGGCGAGTTTTTACCTAAAAATCAGGAGACTTTGACCTAGAAAATCTAATTTTTTACATTTTTTACCTTAAAACACAAAATTTTGATCTAACGTATGCTAATTAGGTGTTTTCCCACATGTTAGAATTGCACTACTTATCTTCATTTCTGGTTTGAACTGTCTGTCCTTACGAAGTAGTTTGCGTTGAAAAAACTTTTTGACTCAAAATCTGACAAATATTTTACATAAAAAACTGCACGATATAGCTGAACGAAATATGGTTCTATGAAGAATTCTTATAGTTACATCACGTATTATGATGTAAATAATAAAAATTTGTTATAGTACAACAACGAAAGATACTGTAGCAGCTGTTAGCAGACAACACCGAAGTTGTGCGTACACTGCTGGTGACACATCGTGTTGCTTCATTCTAACAATGGTGTACATCACAATTTTTCATTATGCGCTTCTTGATATAAGAACCCATGCAGTCTTGCGTCACTTAGGATATTGCGGTACGTTTAGCATAACACCATGTCAACCATGTTTCATTTGAATGTTTGTGATTCACAATGAGCTGACAACGGGTCGTCTGCAACGGTAGGCCTACAAAGTAGACTACAAGCAGTAAAATGTCAAACGATAAGTTCACCGCCAGTGCAAAATCCGCGATACAAACGAAATGCAGGTTGCAAAGCATTTCGTCCTTGTCAACAATTTTGACATTTTTTAACCCAACGCTACAATTTTGACCTAATTTTGACTTTTTTTGACATGTAAAAAAATCGCCCTAATGATCACAACCCGTGGAAGGAATTTATATTAGATTATTATTAAACAATAGATGGTCCCAAATTCAAACTCACTCTCCGGTTGTAGTATATGCTAGTATCATTCCTTTTCGTATTGCAATTCATAGTTATTGGGCTTCAGAAATTTATCTTCCTTTTTTCTTTAGACTTGGACATGCAACCGTGAATTACATTTTTTTTTGGAAAGGCTCGCTGCTAAGAGGAAACACCTTTCACCAATAGCAACGAATAAACCTACAGAATTGGACCGACTAAAATTGCTTATGACTTTGGAAGTTATTGACAGCTCCCAGATATTACTGTTTTTGTATACTAATGTTTTTAGCTTTCATTAAAATCTGCACCGCCGTTTGTTTCTTCAAATGTATGCATTCCGCTTTTTCAGTATTTCTCTACTCACACATGATCCGGTGTCCTAAAATTCGTTTCTGTGCGTCCAAGGCAAGCAGTGTTTGATCATGGTAGGATAATTTTTATCAGAGGTGATTAATGTAGTCAGTGTTGCTACTCATGTAGACGTAAAAGCGACGCGGTCAATTTCTTGGCAATTACAAGTAGATGTATCAATCTTGAAGACATATCAGAACGTCTTCAAGTATAAAATGAAGGTCTGAGATGTACTCGAGTGGAATCATGTAGTAAATTCGTAATTGCAGGTTGCATCTTCGCGACTAACGCAGATTGACCAATGACACTACAAATAAGTGCAATTTGTACAATGACACTGTGGGGATATTGCGTTTGAAGAACAAAAGGGTTGGATGTGGAAAATAGGGTATCCCTAGATTAGAGTTGGGGGTGACGGATATTAGGGTTGCGGAGGGTATATTATGGTGGGGAGTATCGTATCCCCCACCCACCCCTATTTCCCCTCCCAACCCTAATCTTAGGATACCCTACCGGTCCTAACCTTGACCATAACGCACTTCCAACTTTAATCTTCCCCACCACAACCCTAATATTCCGCATCGTACGACTCGCGTTTGTGTGTGTGAATCCACATTTAGGGAGGAGACAAGTCGACTGCGTACGGTAAACTAATTCTATGACGATTTCGAGTTTACATAGATAGATTGTTGGCTCAATTTAAAAATGTGACGGAATTGCACCGCTCTCGCCTACGGCCCGCAGTTAATAAGACGAAGAGCGCCACGTATAAGTTGCACCGGATGGGCCTACTACGTTATTGCTTGTCGTGACTACGAAAGCAACACAAAATATGGAAGATTGTAGGATATTTCGCACTTCAACTGCGCAACGACAGCCTGAATTACATTGACCAATACTTTTGTGGGAAGAAATTGATCTCTCCATATATATTTAACTCGAAGCATGATGAAAATTCTGGAGTTTACGCGAAAACAGCATTTTAGTTTCTCCGTCTTGCTTTATCTCTCCATGTCTTGATGGAAAAACATAATACTTCTACTTGATAAAACTAGGAAAAGCGAAAAGAAAATAAGAGAGTCACAAAATATGACGATGTACAAGTAGCTAAAAAAATTAGAATTACGTGACTAAATACTGCAAATAGAGAAACACCACTCAAGTACTTCGATAAAGTAGAAGCACTTCTTCACTGACATCCTCTGTCATACACATCAAATACAGGCCAATAGATTATAATAGTGTCCAGAATTTAGTCTATCCGATATCAATATCAATATCAATATCTGATAGTTAAAATCCGTTGAAACTTCGTTCTCGAATTGTAGCGGATAGGCTATTCCAAACATTGGAACAGGCTATCAGAAGAGATCTTCTACATAAATTCTGCCCTGTTAAATTATGACGGTAATTTGGAGCACGTGAAAATCTATTGTTATGGCTATGGATGGATTTCTATAGCTTAGATTGCCATATCGGTGCATGAATGTACCGTTGTACATATTTCAGTATATATATAATTTCTTGTACACTATATATTCTCTACTCCTCATACGAATAACAAGATTACGTCGATATGATACAGATACCATTGTTACATCATATGTCGGGCGTAGGGCGATATATTTTGATATCGCAAAAAAAGTCAAAATTTCGTCAAAATTGTATTGGTAGGTATAAAAATAGTCAAAAATTACAAAGTTAAAATGCTTTTGCAATCTGCATTTCCTTGGTATAGTAGATGCTTGCACTTTCGGTCAACTTATCATTTGGCATTTTACAGCTTGTAGCCTACTTTATAGGCCTATCGTTGGAAACGGCTCATTGACTGCTCCTTGTGAATCATAACCGGTCGAATGAAACAAATAAGTTGGCACGGTGTTATGCTCAACGTACCTCAATATGAAACCCCAACTGATTTTGAGATAACTGTACGTTCGGCGCAGCTCTTGATTCGGTTTTGCATTTTGAAATGCTAAAATTTTCAAAAACACGAAAACGAAGTTTGCATTTATTTGCGAGAGTTTCGAATAGAGTTTCGCAGGCACCCAAATGGCAAACTGTTTTGTGTCTTGTGTAGTCAATTCGTGAAATGTGACACGCTTTTAAAGTAGAAAGAGTTCTTTCTCCAATCTTGGCAAGCTACTTAGTAACGGCCGACACTTTCCACCCGAAAATGCAGGAAAGTATCTTTCGTTGTACTGCAAGAAATTTCAGTTATTTGTGATATAATTCGTAATGTAGCAATGGAATTCTTCATAGGTCCAGATTTCGTTAAAATAAAGTTTTTTAAGTAAATATTTGTCATTTTTGAGGTAACGACAGACAGTTCCAACCAGAAATGGAGAAAAGTAGTAGGCTACAATTCTAACATTATGTGTGAAAACGCCTAATTTACGTGCATCAGGGTAAAATTTTTAAAATTGAGTTTTTTACCGTCGAAAATGTTAACAGTGTCGTTTTATAGTGCAAAATCACCCGTTTTCTTAGGTAGAAGATCGCTCTGATCATATATATACAAGAATACCACAAACAGAATCACATCGAAATTTGCCTAATGTGCTTACTAATTTCTCAGTGTCGAATTAATTGAGATACTAAATCGACGGCTCTTTATTGTTGGCGGCTTTGGGAGAATATATCAAAAAGGAGTTGGTTATTACCGCTACGTCGATAGGAAAATGCATGTTATGGTCAAGCGTACATGTATATAATCAAAACACAGAATTCCCCGCAGCTTTCATTTACCGCACAATGTTGCTATAAATTGACCACCCTGTAGCTCTGAATAAAAGATTTGTTGGTAATATTGTTATAGCACCGAAGTATATTATGGGCCATGCACAAATTGCCTATTGGGACGAGCTGCTACTGCAGGTGTTGTTGTAGTTGTTTTGGTATTCATGGTATACATCGGTGATTTTACACCATGCCTATATTCGTTATTCTGATTCGGCATCCACTGACTTGTAGGGTGGGTCGGTGCTCTTCTAGGCTTTGTAAGACACCACTCGCACGGTTCAGATGGGGAGGAGGAGCCCAAATGAACCTCCAGCATTTCTGGAGGGACTCTAGAATCTACTTCGGACGGACTGGAACTCCCTACCCATTGTTGTTGCGACATTCCTGCTTTAGTATATTACATGCCTACGCGCACGTTAATTGTATTTATTATTTTAGGGTTCGGATGTGTACGTTCGGTGCAAGGTCGCAAATGCATTGTGGCTCAGCGGCGAATTCAAAGCAATATCCAATTCGTTGGTATGTGTCGATTATTGTCTCGCGGAATAATCCTGTATAATGTGAATTAATATACAGATGAATCGTATCAATCAATGCCGATTGATAACCTCACTGTTCATTGCGAATCATTGGGTATTTTTGGTAGGTAATGTTTCGAGATTATTTTGTTTGTGACCGATACAGTCACGAGCTCTTCATGTCGTAGGAGATTGATTTTACTCGTGGCAAAATATCAGTTTACGATCCAATGGGCCAAGCAGACAGTTGTAAAGAAGCTATAAAAGAGCATTTCAGGTCAGATTACACCTTCGTACCATCTTCCCTCATCAACCTACTCACGGAACCAGTTCTCTTCCTTTGCATCCAATTGTGACATCATCCTACATATTCTGATGAAACTTTAATATTCTCTTTATTAGGAAATTTTGTCATCACTGCAATACTCAGGAATGTGATTGGGAAGATGTACCTACACATCCTATTGTCGAGCACCTGAGTGGAGGAAAAAACCTGGTATTGCTATTGAAAGTAATATAATGTTATAGACATATTTAAATCGAGAATTGAATAACGATATTTTTATTTTTTGACATCCTACCCCGTGGATGTTATGCAGCTTGCTGAGAACCGTTTGAGAGGTCTCAACTGCAACTTCTCTTCTGATGTAGAGAGTTGCAAGCAATACAGAGCCTATTTCCGGAAAATATATATAAATAACAGGTAATGCACAACATGGAACAGCTTTTCCAATGAGAGTGGTATGTTGCTAATAATAGATGGAAATGAGGTTCGGGGAAGAGGGTAGGGGCGGAGGAGGGGTCGATTACATACTTATAGGAGCAGTACCTGGAAGTCTTGCCCAGCCCCCACCCCTTCCAAACGTGGGATCAACACTGCCTACATTTCATGCTTAAAATTCTGTAAAAAGAAATAACACGCTTAATTATTGACCAGCTACATGAAGTAACTTTGTTAGGATTAAAGACTTTGTTGCGATTCGCCATCGAATATCGAAAATCGACCAATCTAATCCTAATCCTGATCCATTTGAAAACAATCTCAAATCTTAATCCAATCCCGAACCAGCAAAATTTCACGAATCCGATTTTTCCAAATCCTAATCCATGCTGATCTCTGGGACTCGGCAGTGCCTACAAGCGGCAACTATACAACTCTTGAGCGTTTTTTCCGAAGTCTCGAAATGGATACACATTGCACAGCTACCCAGACACCGCAAAAAATAATATTTCGAGGACAGGATTTTTGGCAATGCAATAGGGAATGTTGTATATGCACACACCCTTCCTAAACGAACCAATCTCATATTTCAATGTTGTAAGCGCAGGATCTGCGTGCGCTAATTCAGGTTGCTGATTCACATTTCTAAAAAACTAGGTGTACTATGCTACACCGAACCTTTCTGTCTTCTATGGCCTCAGTGACTGCATCAACTGTCAAGCACTCGTACATCAATCTCTAATAATGTTATTTTAAATGAAAACAGTCATAACAATACTCAAAGATAAACGCTGGGATTCTTTCGATTTCAATTTTCCATTCGCCCACAGGTATTTGCAGTGAATTTTATTCGTGAGCCTGGTTAATTTTTTAAGTTATAGCTGTCGGCACTGGCGTAGCAGCATGTGCCGCCGCCCTGGCTCCCGCCTAAAATGCCGCCCCCCTAAGTAGACCGAAGCAAATTTCGACATATAATCATGTTCAAGCAATTCGTTCAATAAAAATTACTACAAATAATATGCCGCGTCTCAGCCTCGCCGTCTGAACGTAAATAAAGGCCAAAAATAATAAAGACAAGAAATAGCGAACGATTGTATTTCATTTTTCGAGTCTTAATTAACACTTGTATAAATTTAAGCACAATCTATCAATCAGACAATTATTACCAACTTATACAGCCCTTAGGACCGGTTTACCTTCACAGCTATCGCGGTCTGTTGTACCAAATCGTAACTTGGGCTGGGCACAATGATTCGAGTACTGAAATTATACGCTCCTCGCCATTGATGTTAATTTATCAACGAGAATTATAGTTCCGATGCTATTTTCCACTGTGGAAACCTTGAAACATTGATTGGCCGTATCGTAGCATACGAAACATGTAGTGCTAAGTTATAAAGTTTACTGGAAATAACACATTTCAGAAGTCATGATCATCCCTCAACATTGCCCCAAAATGCAATGAAATCAGTATGAACGAAAAAATACCAAAGTATCCTGTGATGGATAACATGCCTTATATTCTCTGTGGTGGCATAAAAGGTACATATTTGAACTATGACATATATGGCATTCTGTTTTGATCTAATAATGAGTGATACACGAATACTCGACTCGAAGCATAATAACATTAATAAGTGATTCAGAATGGAATCACTCAGGTACTCGATTTTGCCCAGCCCTAATCGTAACCCACAGTATAGATCACTAACCTACGGATAGATGGGCAACCTAGTTGTCACACTTGAATACCCAGACACTACTGATGAGACAGGGAAAAGCAGAATAATTGGTCATGGTCATCCTATAGTTGGCTAGGCCCTCCGTGCGGTCAAATTTAACAATACTGATCTTAGTCAAAAGCTATAGTGGCCCTGAATCCGGAAATACAATTCAAATGCTGGTCTGAAAATCGGTAATTTCCCAAATAATCACTCGATATAATTTCCATTAGCATGGTCGATTGGTCATTGTGTTGCGGCGCTCCGATTGTTAGGAGCAATCGGCTTTGACGGCTATTTTGGAGTGGTTCCATTTTCATGTTAACATATTCGAAATCAGCGCGACACTAGCTTTCGATTGAGACCAGTCTGATTAAATTTTAGCTCACGGGACGCCAGCTATATAGGAATACCAATTACGATGCTTTTAGCCGGCTGCATGTGTACCGTACACTGCACTGTGCAGCCTCATTTTGCCGCCCCCTTGGAGCCTGCCGCCCCTGGCGCAGAGCCAGAACCGCCAAGTGGCTGCTACGCCACTGGCTGTCGGGAACTTCATCCTCTTCCATGACTATCCATATTCTGTTTCTATGCTGACTTTTAGAACCAGAACTATTTCGTACCGAAGTCTGATAAAGAGTAGACTAGACAAACTCGAACATCAGGACTAACACTTCTGTTGCCTAGCGAAGTCAACAATGTGATTTCCAGACGTGAGCACCAAGATAACCGATACCTGAAATATACATCCGGGACCCCATGACCCACCTGTATGAGAAGTAACAGCTTAGGCTACACAGTTTTCAACCAATGCATATGTTGAAATATACCGGATGAGGCTTAATATTCCCACAAATATACAAACAATGGATTTGACTTCTGCTATCGGTACCGCCGATGCTGTACTGTTTTTGTTGATACCAATTACCGGTAGTACTTACAGTAGAATGCGTTCTTGCAGTTAAGCTTCAAGTTTTAATATGGCCTCAAGTTATTCTAAGTTCAACGACGAAACAATTATCATAGATGCCGAAAGACGCAATATCCGTACAAACGGGAGTGGTGACATAGAGACCACGATCAGTAAGCTTCGACCTCGCTCGCAACTCGCGGAGTTGCGTAACCCTGTCGCAGACGTCATGTTGCGAGTTGCCGGTAACTCTGGTGTGCTCCATGGCGCCGTCGCAGACTGGCGCGATTCTGTCGTTTGATCGGGTCGCGACTCGCGAGCTCAATGTGCATCGGGCTTTATATATTGCGCACCGCCTAACTTTACCAAACCTCTTGTATGATTTAAAACGAATATAGCTCATGCTATTATATACTCACGTATATGTAGATGAGTAGTGTATCATATCATTTTGTTTCAACTTTTCGAGGCTTCGTATTCGATCCTCTATTCTGGCTGGTGGAAACAGATTGTAGCATGTAACTATAAAGCCACTCATGTATTTTAATAGCAGTTCTACGTGTGCGAGAGCGATACAACGCATTTTCGCTTGTATATTTAGCTTTATATTCGTTTTTTGATTTAAGATAAATGGCCAATTACTCGGTTTTTCACACAGCTAGCAAAACGTAATGTCTTTGAATGATCACTTATACTTCGAAAATTTAATTTTACTTGAATTGTGACTTGACTTGACTTGATTTGACTTGAATCGAGTCACCTCCAAAACGAGTGACTTAACTTGATTCGAGTCACCTTCGGAAATCGAATGACTTGATTTGACTCGTGTCAAACTGTGCAATGACTAGAGCTGACTCGTGACTCGAAGGTAGGGACTTCATCCCAACACTGCAATACAGCGGATTAAACCACAGCCACCGAAGTAGCTAAAACGTAGTTGAATATGCCCTAGGAAAACAGTATAATTTGACATCAAGTAATGCGACACAACCGCTATCACCGTGGTTACATCATTTTGTGGATTGAGCATTCGTGATATATACATCTGTATTAATTTCTCATCAGATGAGAAGACATTTGTACAGTACCGGTGGTGTACAACCGAACATCGGGGGGCAGTCTGATCATTTATCATGGTCATTATATACAGGACCGTAACAGCACTTCGTAACACTCCCCCCCCCCGAAAAGATGTAACGTTGGTCTTGGTCCCCCCATAGGATGATAAACCGATCTTCTGGGGGACTTTCCCCCCAAGACCTCCCTTAGGCTGTACCCTTTTTGCCCTCTACTCATCAGCTACATTTGATGTATTGTTTAGTGAATTACTTTGTTTCACCTGAACGCGCGAAACGCGAAAATTTTATATAACTCATGATCGAATCGGTCAATTTGATCGGGATTTCATACATATTTCTATCAATAATTTCTCCTCTCTCTGTTCACGTAATCAGATTTACCGGTACTCGACGCAAATCTGTTTTGTTGCTATATGCTTTACTATGGGAATGGACTAAGCATGGACCGAATTTCGTCTCTTGGCGTACAACGAGGATGGCGAAAGTATCCATATCAATATAAATCATCCATATGGATATCAAATAACTATTAGCCGACGAAAATGAGGCTATTTCTTGGCGCCTTGTCCTCGTGCTGGACATTTGCACCCTGGCAGGTTGCAGCTTACCGGTACATTGCTGTAAATTTTCCGAGAGTCGTTGATATGGCAAGTGTTATATGCCTCATTGTGTAAGGATGACGGTCATTTAATCGCAGAAGATGCATCAATTAGAAACAAAAAGTTAACAGGTGGATGGGTTCCGTTTACGAAGAAGAGGTATGGATGCCTGGTCCTATCCTGGAAAAGTAGTCTGCAGAATATCATTTCACCAGCATGATTTATCCTGATTCCGCTGCAGTAAATCAGTACCCCCATGAGTGTTGTGTGTTGTGGAAAATTATGCTATGTACAATGTACATTGTACATTTGCTGCTGTGAGGTCCTACAACATATAAAAATCATGC
>ATSW01005455.1:0-17888 GCA_000444245.1 Botryllus schlosseri
TCGCCCTCGTCATACCTTTTCATGCCATCAAACTATGCGCTGGGATTGCAAACATTCGCGAAATTTTTCACTATCATCAAGGTGGGCCCGTCTAAAAAAGTTTGAGAACCACTGTCTTATTTAAGCTCATGATCGACACACGGTACCCGAAAGCCGTATCTTTTAAGAGTCTAGAACCGAAGTGGGTCGTGGTTATCAGTCGACAGCCTGGGGATCTTTAATGGCAACATCGACCTATAGTCCTATACAGTCCACCAGCAGTAGCATTTTCAGGAAAACCAGAAATTAGATAAGAATTAAAAATAGAGCACAGAAGCGTTCGGCAAACTAGGTGAGATTTAGATCACTGGCACTTCCCTCTAATTAGTTTAAACCTTGTGTGTAGGACGACCAGTTCTGTGACCAAGACTTCTCCAACGATGGTTAATATCGATATCTGTGCCTCTCGTCTCCGTTTCCACCAAGCGCCTCACTCAAATGGGTGATACGTGGGATTTGACGTATTCGTAAGGTCACAGATAGACTATATATTGTTAACAGGGACTAATACGACAAAGCAGGTCTATTTCTCTATATTTATTTAAGAAACTATACTATCATAATTGAAAGAATAGATGATGCACATCAAAACAGCGCTGACTAGTTGGTGGTTTATTTGCATTATTGATCCGTCTGGATATCTTCTGCTTGTTTAGTTACGTTATTGCACCCTTTCTACATGCCTTGGAAAAGTATAGGACACGGTTGCATTGAATACCGCCGAAAGTCATATAGTGGGTGAGTGTACTTGCAAACATTTTATATTGCTAGCAAGGAATATTTGCGAAACATCTTATCAATTACTGTTTGCGAATACTCGTGATGAATCAGAAATTGCATTTATACATCCACATGAAGCTGAGGTTTGAGATCGACATTTCATTGACTTGTTCGGGCGATGCTACTGGTTGCTACTGCTGCTGATTGTGCAGACTAGGGATGGTGTGAACGTGAGGTTCGCATTCGGGTTCTGTGTGTGAACCTCAGAAATTTAGGAGTTCAGGTTCACAAACGAACCTTGGTAGGTTCTGCACTGGGAACCTTTTTCATATATCACAATTTTCACTTCATTATAACATCTTTGGTGGTAATCTATTGCATTTCAACTGCGGGCCATTCTATGCATGGCGCTGGCAGCATAAAAACCATCAACACTAAACGAGCATGCAACTTGACAATCGCAAAAATTTTACTTGCTTTGTTACAAACTTTTGCTCGAAATATCCAGCTTACCGTTTGTGAATATTTAATGACTATCTGCTGTGAGCTTGACCCGCAATCACACAACATCAAGAGCGAAATACACCACATGCAGGTAGTCAGCGAATGATGCTTATTCAACCAACCAATGAAATTGATATCGTTGTCTGATGTAAAAATGTAGCAGGCGCACGGATTCAATCTNGATTTCATATGTTTATTATATCATAAAAACCAAATCCGTGCAATTGAGGTGCTGGCTACTGCTGTATAACTATTAAATGAAGTGATATCGGTAGCAAGTATAGAAACCCGTTTTACACCAGGGATATATAGTTCTATATATCCCTGTTTTACACTCTGCTCAATATCACCGTAGCAATACTCAGACGCCAAATACATTGTCCGTCTGGCCTAGACCGTTAAGGCTTAGGCTCATATTCCTTTGAAAGACATCGTCAAAATTGTTGACAAAGCCATGGAAAATATTGATTTCATGGGGTCATTATATCATTTGATTGCCCAGTTGATACATTTGGCGATGTTTAAAACGTCAATATGTGCTTCAGCATTGTGGCATTATGTGGCCTGAGTCGTCGCTAAGGCATCGTGCACATTAATATAGGCTAGCACAGAGGTCTCAAACTCAAATGTGCTCGCGGGCCAATTTCCTAATTTTTGATGACGCTGCGGGCCGCAGCATCAATATTAGAGGTATTCAATGCATAATATCCAAGTAGGCCTCATTTGACGGCACCTTGTTTACAGGCAATCCACAAACATCGCGAAAATGTAATTTACCAATATACTATTTACGCTTGACACGAAAAATATCACATTTTCAAATATTTGAATAAAATAATTTTTGTGCCGGGCATAATTTGTTAAGATAATAAGTTATAGACATCATGCCAGAGGACGCATGATGACATCGTAAAAGCTGTCAGGTTGTATTATTACAGCTAGTAGAACTTTGACGTGCCACAATCATATATAGAATATTTTAAAATTTACTAAAGATTGATCTGATATAAGAGCGTATGAGCGGTGTAGCCTAATCCGTGTTTCTGATATAGTATTGATAAGTAAGCTATTGTTACTGTCATTGCCAATGTTAAATTAAACCAGCGTTAGTTTTTCTTCGATTAATATTGGAACAGATCAATAACAACTTAATTAAATATAATCATTATTGTGCCATGGTAATAACATTATTTCGTAACCTTTTTAGCGATCGTACCCCTTGTGCTTTCATTAAGATTTTCCGTGCCCCTATCCATTATCAACAACACAATTTCTGATGGTACCTATATAAAAATCAAAAAGCCCAATCACATAAAATCGCGCGTAGCGCGAAGAAAATTTTCCAGTTAAATAAATTGGCCAAGAAAATATTCCACAGGCCTATTTCCACAATGCATCTCGTACCCCGTGATGTGGTGATTCGTACCACGCAGGGGATACGGACCCCTGGTTAAGAGCCCCTGAAATGGAAATGTCCAATCGCCGAATAATCCATTGGTGTTATAGCTGTGGAGCGTACCTTACTCGCCACTGATAATAACAATACTTAGGATTTAACCAAATATACGACACGGGGACCACAGAATGCCTATGGTTTCCGTACTGACCTGATTAGATATCTATATATCCCACGCAACGTCACCTACAGCCGTATTACTATCCCCCATGACAGTTTCATAGATTGGTGCGTCCGTAGGATTACCAAGTCAATATTTCGAGACACAAGTCCTTCTCTGATTTCAACGTTAGACCCGACTCAACTAAAGTCATTTTTAGTTTATCACCTAGTCTATCCAGAATCAAGTAATTTGACGAAAGGTTGCACCAAACAAAATCACAATTTTCAGTCACGAATCATCAACGGGTCATGTTTTATCATCATGAACTAGAAATGTGAAGTAATAGCGATCTTCCACCGCATGGTAGATTCTATAAGAGATGTGATAGTGAAGTTTGTTGGGATTTCAGGTTTTTGTAGTAGTTTTAGAGTGAACTTCAAGTTCTCAAATTTAAAAAAGATATATGACACTTGAATATATTGTCGAATACTTGAAATTCCAAAATGCCCTCGCGGGCCGCACAAAATGTTCTCGCGGGCCGCGTGTTTGAGACCTCTGGGCTAGCACTTCACTGAAATGCAGGGTTAGAATTAACAATATGACGTCACATAACGTCATGAGGTTGACGTTCGCGTTCACACAGAACCTGTCAAACAGGTTCGCGTTCACAAGAACCTGAACCTTTCAGAGGTTCACACCATGCCTAAGCAGACGTTCTAAACTTACTACAAGGGACTGGTATGTTGGATTTATATTCAGAAATTGTCACGTAATATCTTTATATGCGCAGGATTCGAATTTCGAGTCACTTTGATACCGTCCCACGTTGTCAGTGATTAATCGGATGGATTTCGTCGACAATACCTTGAAACACGATAGTGCTCCACAGTGCGCACGCCTTGTCGGCGCCTATAATCGTGCGTATTTTCGTGCATAATTTGCCCAATAATATATTCCTATAAGTAGGAATGAAATAAATCCCAAGTAACGTTTATAACTGCCGGCCAACGATGCCAGTCGTTAAGCGGATCGAATTCTCCGAGAATGACTTGAAACACGATGATGCCGCGCACTCCTTCGTTGACATGTATGATCGTGTGTATTTCTATGTATAATTGGCTGATAAGCATATCACTCACAAAAAATCTCAATTTACAGAAATATCTTCATCGACAATGAGTTGAATCCTCCGCGCACAACCGTGATTTACACTTTCTGACCATATACTATTAAGTAGTATATTCATATTGCAATAAACTAGAGGATAACTCGGCAACTATATAGTAAAGAATTCAGAATAACTTGTATATCAATATCCTTGTCACCAAATATGACGTCACAGCATAAAAATTAGAATAAGCAACACGAAGAGATGCCCTAATCCCAATGCACTAATTTTAGATTTTGAGAAAGTTCGACTCCAAGGAACACGAATGCAAAAATGAAAGGCCTCTCCGGACAACGCGAAATCTGTTGTCTTGATATTTTTTGCACGAGTATAAATATCCTGTAAACTAGGGGTCACCAACGCGTGGGTGCCAGGTCGCACGTAAAGACCAGGTGAGTATCACTTGGTGGCAGTAGCAAATATTCAATTGAGAGCTTAGAAGGTCGACGTGTAAAAGGGTTGCACGTGGACAGCAGTAAAACCCGGTTCGGTCGATCCTAATAGACATGCAAACGCAATTTTTGATCGGGGGCGTTGCTCTTTTTCGTCTTCGCGGTATCGAAAAGGAATCTAGTTAATATTCCGAGCCTCAACGCGGAGATTGGCGTTTCGGCACTCAGTGCGGCTGAACGCAACTGAGTTAGGAGACGCTGGCGTTAGTCCCGGATAGAGTTATCTTTTCTTGGTAATCAGCGGAAAACCTGCCCAACGCTCTGAATGTCTAACTGAGTGTTACAGAGCTGGTCAAAGTAGTCCAGAAAGCTACTCACGTAGAAGTCGTGACGCTAAAATCTACTCAAGTACGAGTAGAAGTTGTCCTTTTGAAAGTCTCATAAAACTACTTCAAGTAGAAGTGGAAGTAGCGACGCTAAAATCTACTCAAGCAAGTAAGTATGTAAGTCGTTGTGAGAAGTGGTCATGAATACGATTCTTGTTGGGTTCTCAAAAGCTGGAAGGTGAGCCTTTCGGACGGTGCAGAGAGCTGGGTTCGTGCTGCTGCTTACCAAGAGGCCCGAGGTTTCCACAAATAGGAATTTGACCGCATCATGGGATGCAAATGATAGTTTTGCTTTGGAATAGCGGTTCTTAACTTTTGTTCACCCCAGCGCCCCATTTCAGATAATGTCATGGAATGGTGCCCTCGCCTCCAACATATCATAAGGCCCATATTTGAGGCAAAAAGCAATACGGAGTTGTATCAGACACTGCATTAACTATTTGCTCAGTTATTGCATGCTAACGGAAAATATGGTAGCACCCAAATATGCCATTTACATTTCAGTTTCCTTCGGAAAGAAAGAGGCAACAGTGCACTCAGTTTTGAATTTCCACGTGCATGTGCCACGGACCAAAGAACTCAGACTAATGAGAAGATCTATCTGCAACGAAACCGTACATAAAGAGAAACACAACTACAATTTTTAAAGGGGGAATATATTTGACGTATTTTGTCCAGACACTGTCCACGGTGGTTGACGCCCAACGGCCTAACGCTGAAAAGTACATACCACTTTTCCATACTTGAACACGCCCTGTGCGACTAGAATCGTAGATTACGATAAGATAGTTAGATGCCGGATTACGATACGATAGTTGCAAACATTTTTCTGATAGTAATGAAACATTTCATATGGGCAATAATGCAGTACGAAAGGAATCACGCAACTCACTACCTAAATTATAGTGGCATAGGCTACTTGACACTTCATATTTATTTCGCGCAAAGCACGACGAAAATTATGGACTTCCATTAACTTTTGTTATGGTTTTTAAATCATTGTTGGTACTCAGCGAAAATAGTTTTTTGAATTTCATGGTCTCAGTCTATTTCTCTCTCGCCCTCATTGGAAGAATATATTACTTCTACTTTACAAACCGTAAATAGCGAGAAATATAAGTAATTAAATCACAAAATATTTCGAAGTAGAAGTAGGGAAAATTTGATTTACATGGGTAGGTACTAGAAGTAAAGGAAAACTACTTAAGTACCTCGAAAAAGTAAAGGTAGGCCTACTTCGTTAGCAATCACATCTGCTAAGTAAATAAATTCAAACAGCACTGGCGGGAGTAACTGGTAGCCCTTCATATTTATCAGTACCCAAGAAGAATAGCTTTTAGTTTCAAAAAGGTTGGTGACCCCGGCTGTCAATGTTTGCCAACGACGGAATTAATAGCCGTCGCCTGTTCCAATACAAGCTTCAGGGGATTAATCAAGGACGACCTTTTTCCTAGCCTGATGCGCGTGTTTCAATAAATAGTGGGACATGCTGTTTTAAGCAGTCCTGCGAACGTTGTGTCGTTCCTCCCGCGTATCGCCACAATTGCAGCGACACACTTCTATTCACAGACTGCATTACTTGAAGAGCTATTTGGAGGTAGAGAACTTCAATGTACAATTGATTATACTATTCAATAAAAGACTACATTACATTTTTGAAATGCAGGAAGAACATCCTTGCGTTTTACAGGGAGCATAGTTGCATGGGAGGTAAAATCACATTGATCTATCGCTGTATCGTAACTCTTCCGACGACAGAAACCAATTGTTTTTCAAAAATTGTGGAAATAGGACGAATCCACGGTAAATGGAAATATATTTCTGTTTTTTTTTTTCGTTCAATAGGCTCAGCTAACTGTGGCACGCTTGTTCACTGTTCAGGTTACCGTTATCAAGTAAGATTTTGCGTATGTTGCCAAGCTCCATATTCAGCTTGTAACGCGTAGAGATCATCCGTGCACGATGGAGCCTATGAGGTTGATCTTCCTGCGTATAGGGCAAAATTCCAAATTGAATGTTGGTTTTCTGAAGATAGAGGTTTGTTGGTGTCTCGCTTTTCGATCAAAGCAAATTGCGTTTTTTTTCAATTGTAAATGGCGGGGGAAAGTGGAGCGATTGGTTCAATGCTTCGCATGAACTGGTCATTCCCCAAACGAGGGCATCGCAGGATTGATATCACATCAGGCATTGTATTAGGATGTGTGGAATATGCATTCAAACGGAAGCAAACAAACAACACCTATTTTCCCAAGCATTGTACGCACGTTTCCCGAATGGTGACATCTCGTAACTCATACAATACCACGCATTGCACTTGGGCAAACACGAAAAGGTCATTTTCGTAAGCACATTCAACAAGTTCAAGTGATATATAACTACCTGCACCGACGACAATATCGAGGATCCCAATTCTTCCATATCATGTACGTCGACTATATCTATAATTCTAATGCAAGTCTTCCGAAGGTTTATGCTTCATATTTGAGGAATTTAAACAATATGTTGACAAGAGAATGACAAATGTCTGTACACCAAGCTTGACTCTCGTAGCAATTTCAGGAAAACCAGAAATTATATTGGAATTAAAATTAGATACAGAAGCATTCCGCAAACTAGACTATCGTCATTCCGCTATAATTGATAAAAATAACAGCTAGAATTAGTTAGTTGCCCAAATAGCGTACCTAATCGTGGCAAGTCTAACAACCAGTGGCACGTTCAGACAGTCAAAACGATCTCGTATAACAATGTGTTATTTTATTAAAGACAAGGTAAAAGCATATACCGCAACAAAGGCAGTCGTTAAGCTTACAGATCCTGCAACCGTGAACCACACCGCCCGCCATCATTATAGTAGCCCTGCTCTAGTCATTGATAATTAAAAACAGTAAATCAAGAAGCTGTTAGATAACAAATAAAACAACACCGTCGCACGTTTAGCAAGTAATAAAACAAAACTGCCACGTGTACACAAGTGATGGCGCGAGTCGAAAAATCAGATTTCATCAAGGTATCGACAGTCGGCACGCCGGTGCATTCCAATACACTGACGCTGTATTCGACGCGTCCTCTATGTACTGCGCTCGCATCAATGCGAATCCAATATTGCCAAGTACCTCGGCTCGATTAGTTTGGTCAGAATCTTGTGCCTGGAAACAACGACAAGGGACCGTTAGAGTTTTTTCGAGCGTGTCAGTATTGTCAAAAACCCACCTGACAGGCAAAAGGAGCAGAATCAAAACCGGAAATATCATCTTTAGATAGTACCACGGAGCCAGACCGAAGAAGGCAACGATCCCGAGTTGAAGGAGTTGGCACATTGTGAACATGTGGAGCTTACGTTGCGGAACTTTGCGTACGTAGTGGTTAGGCGGGTACGAACTCTGTTCGATGAAGACAGCGCGTTTCAAATACAGACACTAACTGTCGATCACTTCGAGAACAGCTGCCCACGCAATTTAGCAGATACTATTTGTTCGTGATCCTAGCCAGTAAGGACACAAGGTTAAACACGAGAATGAAAAAGCCTAAATCTTAAAGGGGCACTGCACTCTAAAAATGATGTGGTCTTAAATGGAAGGACAAAACGAAAAAATAATTTTGCCCGCAGCCGTTTTCTTCAGAACGCAACCGTGACGGAGCTGCAATTTACTGAAATATCCACAAAAACTTCACGTTCCAGCAGTCACGCAGAGATCGAGCTTTATATAGTTGTCAGCCGGTGTTAGTCATGAGTGACGTACACGCCAATGTGGGTTGGATACCGCGTTCAACGGAAGATGTTCAGTCAGGAGATTTATGTCAAAATCTGGCCTAGTGTATTCTATCTCTGTCGTGTACGACATATTTCCTTCATAACATCGGCTGACAAATATATAAAGTTCGATCTCTGCGTGACTGCTGGAGCGTGAAGTTCTTGTGGAAATTTTACCAAATTGCAGCTCCATCACGGTGGCGTTCTTAAGAAAACGGCTGCGGCCAAACATTTTTTCGTTTTGCCCTTCAATTTGAGACCACATCATTCTTAGAGTGCAGTGCCCCTATAAGCAATAGACGGGCGATTACGTACTCGCACAGCATTATATCATAAGGCGAGGGAGAGTCTACGTTTATGATGAAGCAACGATGCCAACTTCAGATATAAATAGTAAAACAAAGTATTCGACTATAGCAATATAATGCTCACCCCTTCTGTAAAGAACAACAGCATTCTGTCGAACAGCTGATTCCCCGCGAAGGACGTGATGCCGAGATACAGAAAAAGTCCCTGCGCCGAAATCGATCGCGTTTATTGCACGGTCGTTAATCCGCGATTATCGCCCTGACGCTAATAGCAAATTACCTGAAGTACCGCTACCGGAATCAATTGCAACACGTTACCGATCAATAGAGACAGGCCTATCAGGACGTGAGAGACGATGGTGGTCAGTCGAGTCTCTCGCACTTTCACGATACTGTAATATGAGATTGTGCCTATTAGCCGGCGTTTGTTTACGGCCATTTATCGAACGGAAATACAGACTCATCGTGTACGGTGCCTAGCGTCGTAACGTGCTGTTCGACATCAGCCAGAGCCCGCACGTGCAGCGGCGAATGCGGCAATGCAGCGTGTATCCACGGTAGATTGAATATCGACAGTACCCCGTTGATAATAGCGATAAGCACGAGGTCCCAATGATACGCGGTACCTTTTTGCAGTCTGAAAGCGGTAGCAAAATTCGATTTCCGCGCTAAATGCGACGCCTGAAATTAGCATACTTGTTAGCGGGGTTGTTGACCAGTGACGCCGACACGTTCTGATCTACGAAAAACAGACAGCTCAAACTGGCTCCTAAACCGGCCGCGACCAGTATTGCGGTTGGTGTCAGCGCGGAGAACGGCGCCAATTCCAGTTTCACGTCGGCCGCGTCATATTTGAACTCCGTCACTGAAACACAACGTCCAGGCGTTGCTTTAAAACCGATGCTAAACCAGAAAATAAAAATCGCTAACAACCCCAATAGGAAAAATCAATATATTTATCAATCGAGAAAAATGACTTTATTTTATTAACCGAAAAAACACCGTTATTTTTTAAAACAAAAATGAATATAGGAAAAACTACAAAACTACCTCAATCGTTCGAAAACATTACGCTATTATGTGACCGACAAAAATTAAGCTATGTTCTAAACCAGTGGCTCCCAACGTGGGCGAAAATGACGAAGGGGGCGATAGGGGGGCGAAAATGGACAAATGGGGGCGACAGGGGGCGAAAATAGCGAAGGGGGCGATGACGCGTTAAAACGGCTATTTTGGAGTCAATTCGGAGAAATGACCTTTTTTTTTTTAGTCAACCCGCCGATGACTACAGATTGTATACCGATTTTTCGGTTCACAAAATCTGGGGGGCGATGATCGGCCTTGAGCTTGAAAAGGGGGCGATGAGTCGAAAAAGGTTGGGAACCACTGTTCTAAACAAAAAATACACATATAGAAAAACTCAGAGTGGACAAAATACGTCATTTCATAAAATGAAAAAATCACGGTGTTTTCTAAAACAAAGAATGTGCAATTGTCCTCCTATACTGCATTTACGGAAAAGTACAAACTATCCTAACCGCAAATATTACGCTATGTTCTAAACAGAAAATAGCACGCATAATGAAAAATGGCGAAACATCCCCACCGAAAACTACACGACTCACGGTCGATATCTCGGAAAGCCCATGATCCCACAAGCGCAAACGCAACGACTGCGATCGGCAGGGCGTAGTCCGCCAGAATTTCGCGTTTCGTAGCCGAAAGGAACTGCCTGCAAAGGAAAGGGCAGTAAGTCACGGACTTGCATCTAACGTTTACTCAAGACCTCGTCTTACGATTGCTCGAATTGCAGTATCATCAATCCCAGAGACAGCGTGCCGAACATGAGCAGCAAGAACAATATGAAGTTTTCGGGACGCAAACAATACGAAATAGTGTCGCCGGCCCCGAAGCAGTCCTGCGTGGCTGTGGAAAATCAATCGGGATACTTGCAGATGAGGCGGGAAAAGTAACCCAAGGCACGGATCAATGCCAAAAGCGTCTCAGCGCTCAACGATATTGAGAAGACCTTGACGGTACAGACGATGAACAGAGGTGATGGATACTCAAATAACTACACAACCTGCTATGTTACCATACTAGGAATGATAGAAATTCTTTGACAAAATTCATCAAAGAGTCATTCAAATATATTTGCATGCGACCCTTCCCTTCGCGTTTGGCTCGAGGTAACTTACGAGAAGTATATTCGCTTGGATGTTCGAAATGGGCCCGGAGTAGAGGTAGACCTGGGAAGGGTTGCATAAGTTATCTGTATGGCTCTAAAGAGCGCTGTCAAGAATTTCTGATATTGTGGTATGGTGATCACTGTAGTCTGTATCGTTGTTTGAGTATCGTTGTTTGAGCATCCTTGACCTGTTCTTCAGAAGTACATATAGGGGCATGTCCGTCCCATCAAGCTATTACATTTCGAGCACACGGGTACGTTCGTCTTCGTACCACCTAATTTTTCAGAGAGAATGTTTACTACAATTCTTCGCGTCTTACATCTTCGAATCATAGACCCTATTGATCCGTATGTACTGTACAGCGACGCCGAAACGATATCACTGCAATACGATGCGGCGTTGATATCCATTACGCGACAGCAACATAGCAATTACGAGATCAGGACATTGAACATACCCGAAATTTGGCTCAAGTTGCTTCCGTTCGCGGGCGTAGCGAAATTGTAGTTCAATTCGTGATCTAAACACAAACGACGAAGTGCTGTATGTCCAACTCTGCAGCAATAACTTATATAACAGTTTGTGCTTCGCAATCGAATGAATAGGTATAGTGAACTTATCCTATCCTCGACTTGTGTTTAGTAGGCAAAAGTCGAGAAACAAAGACCGACACGGCCACAATTAAGCCAGCTGTAGAAGGTTTTGCTATTGCAGCACAAGTACGCCCGACATTATCGATAAGATATCTGGCGCATGCCAAGATAAATTCTGCACGCGCTCAGCATTTCAATATAGGCCACCGCTACAGTATATAATCGGTAAGACGNGCTTACTCCCGATNGTTGATGATACNGCGTCCGCGATGAAAGCCAGAGCGATGAAAAAGGCAAATATTTCCTCCGTGGATCTTAAGAGAGNGCATGAAAAATCGTAAACATTAGCAGGCCACCTNAGATGTCACAAGCGAGACTACCTCGTGGAATATTTCATCAGCTTGCTGGCGTGCAAACAGCCTTGGAGTATCAGAAACACGGAATTCCAAACGCCGACCATTGCGTACATNGCGAAGAATGGAACTTCCAGCGGTTGGCTTATCGAGTAAATCACTNAACGGAAGATNCGGNATTGCANGCATGATGTAAATAATCTNATCGNTNCTTCGACTCACCTTTAACGTACAGAGCTAACGGCGCCGTAGTCAGTAACACGAGCAGAGGCTGGCCACTAAACATACCGAACACAATCCCGCCGAATGTCTGCGCCATAATGCACGACACGACTCCTGAAAACGAAGCCGTAATTTGAAATCTGGCCGCGTCATGTCTCCGCGTGCCCGGAAATTTCGGACCAACCGTCCACGTATGCCGCTTCATGGGCGAATGCGGTCAGTAATGAAATACTTCTACTGTATCGGATTGATCGAGGTTTGTCTACTCACAATGCTTAGTCGACGGGGTTTATGCTTTTGGACTACTTCCACGTCGACTTCAGTAATGTCAAACTACTTTTTAATTTTGTTTGATTGTCAAGTGAAAAGTAGTTTTGCCACGACACCTGGGAGAAGTATACACATCTGTATCACAACTGATTATATTTTCTTAAATTGCACCTGTATTTAGTATTGTCTGTCATTTGGGTTAATCGAGATTTCGAAAGTACCGATAAACTGCTAAAAGTATGTGACAAAATCTACTTTTAGAAACTACTTGGTAGAGTACTTTCATAGTAGAGCACTTCATTTTCTACTTCTACGAAATAGTTATGACAAGTTTTAAAAGTCGCTGTGTTTCTAAAAATTTAGGACGCCACTACTTGGGTCACCTCTATTCATTAGACATGCCACTTTCCCCAAAGATAGTTTAGTTAAAGAGTCGGCGGATCTATTTTGATTTTACAACTACGAGTACGATTGCAGTGCAGTGTGCATACAGACGAACGAGACCATAAACCGTGGTCCATAATCTCATACTACACGAGATATATCACTACAGAAGTACGATTCGACACTAACCCATCCTTCCATCGGTTATCTTTTCGTAGACAGTACCGAACGCGATGTCGGGCAGGATACACGCGAAATACAAGAAGAATATAGTCGATATCACCTTGCGCAAAGTGTTCTTTCCGACGACGCCTGTATCAGCAAATCACTCATTACAAACGCGATCAGAATTTGCAGAAAAAAGCAGATCTCACCGTCCACATAATCAGACCAGTAGAACGGAATACGCCGTTGTAGATCTTGAACCACGCCGCGGCCGAATTGCCAGAAAGGGAATTCCTAAAGAACGCAAATAAAATACTGTTGCAAACGGAAGGCGTAGCTAACCTAAACCTAGGAAGCCCAAAGCCTATCCGCATCAAACTCGCGACAATTGTCGACGACGAAATCTTAACTCGTGACGTCACAACCATGAATTACGCCGGCATTGTAACACTGTGAAATGCGACTGTCAATGTAAAACTAAGTAGTTATAGTTACGAGTGAGCATTCATATAATTCCGTAAATTGACTACAGATTCCATGGTGAGCAATGAACATAGTAAAATCACAGTACGGTACTTCGAATATGGGTGCTACTTTGGAAATATATCGGGATGAAATCGGGATCAATGACCGACTAATCAATGTATAATTAGTTTCGCTCGGACTCAAATTCAGCTGTATTATCAGCACGGTGGCCTATAACTTATAGTTATTACAAGATAATGTTAGGTCACGGTTTCAGGATAACATTGTTCGGTAGCGAGAGAAAATTAAATGTCAGTACCATGTCTTCGATCAGTTCGTCGTCCGCTTCCGTGAAGTTGTCCGACACGGACTGTCTGGTCTCGCGCAAAAAGCTCTCGCACTGCTCCTTGAACACCCGTTTGAACTCTTCCTCGGTGGAAGCGTCAGCCAGGCATTTTCGGAAGTAAATGTTGTTCATGAGCGACGAGAAGGTTCTGCCGACCTCCACCGCGTTTTTCGTGAATTTCTGAGACGCAAAACGGATTCATTATGTTCCAAAGTCTAANNCTAACCCAACCCGANGATAACTCATCGACGATTAGTCGAGATAATCGACTGTTGTAATTGTCGACAAAATAGGCTACTTAGTCGGGATGATTTGACTTGTANTCTGATACGATTCAGCTAAGNTCAAGTGGGCTAAGACAAAGGACGGAAATACTGATAACACTAAGATATGCATATCCTATGCGCATGAATATGTTGACAAAGCTATTCAATAACANGAAGGTCTACTTCTATAGACATTGTGCTGAGTCTCGCACATACTACAATGCCTATATATATATGCCCATTGCATTATTGACATCTGACGTGCTTACGGAAAAGATTGCACAATGTGCACTACACCCATCCCCCCTACATCTAGTATGCTGCGGGACAGTGGGGAGATCATAATTACGATGCCGTCACACGGGGCACAACAGTAATAACACAAACGCGGTAAATACCGGGCTTATGGCAAAAGTAATTTATTATGGACATGATTAGGTGGCAGTCGATTTTATCCAGACCTTTCAATGCGACCTTTCATCGTTATACATACCGTCCATACGCCCCGACAATTTGCAGGCGTTTAGTGTGAAAAAGTTTGTCAAAGCGGTGCATGTGTCTGATGGAACTGTCTCTTCGTGGAATGCGCCGGTTAATCCATCACTTCGATCGTGATATGATAATACAGTTNNAAGTTTTCTCGTTCCCATCCAATACGNTTACCATCGGGAAAAGCAGTCGAGCACNGANCAGGNCTNACNTCTTTTTTCGGGGCTACGATCGCGATCACGAAAGAGATCTCCTCGCATTTGTTCCCGAGATTCAACGGGTGCCTAAGGCGCGCGATCGCGACGTGGCTTCTCTTCAGTTGCGGCAGCACGCACCTGCAACGCCAAGACGAGTTTATCCCGCGTTCATCAATACAACTCAACGCCTGTCGCCTATTAGGAATTGCTTTTCCGAGCGCGTTCAAGGTTACGAAGGTCAGCGCGGACAGACGAAGTCGACCCCTGTCGATAAGGACAGCCGGGGGAAGTTACGTAACACGGCTTTACGTATGAAAATTGATGATGCCGGCCTTTCAAATATAATTAAAAGTAATGTGACTTTGACAAAGGTGATTCGCTGCAATGAGTTTCCACATTCCGCTGCACACGCAAAGATGCGACACCGTAGGCGATCGGAAAGCGTCGGAAGTGCAGCCGCGCGTTTGCGTTCCAGTCTGTTGGTCACGAAACGGGCATATTTTCGGTGACAACCGACGGGGGAGATACCGTAAACTTTACAGTGCAGCGCGGTCATGATGTAACCAGCAAATTGCACACAAACGCGTTTACCACCCGATGCATAGTTACCTGAATGTCACATTACAATAATCACCGGCAATTTACACCAGCTTATCAAAATTGGTGATAGTTTTTCGGCAATAGGCCTTTCATATGTAAGAACGATTACACTTTATTTTCGAGCATGCATGTTGTGGGTGCGTATGCGTAATACGTTTAATCCGACGCGTTGGATAAAATCATACGGCAGGAACGGCACAGATGTTACGATTTTCACGCGGTCGCAGCTGATGTAATGTACAGCTCTTTCCGCAGATTCAAGCGGTCATTTACTGACATCGGAAGAAAACTCGTACGTACAACGTTGTAATCCAGGTTTCCTCGTAAATGGTACCGTCCGGTACGTATTTCACGCCTTGAATAGTCTCTCTCAACTGGTCGACGGACGCCACTGTTAAAAGAAGCGCATTATTATATTTCTCATCAAGTTAATNTAAGCTTTTCGTGNGGCATAATCAGATTTTCATAACCTANCACGGCCTCGCCGNAATTTTTACACACATCGATAATGGAGTTCTTGAGGTAGGCCTATAGGACTTGCAAACGTGATGGTGATGGCTTCAGCATTAACGCCGATCTCCCGTCATCACGAAACTTGAAGTCGGAATATCCACTATACAGTGCGAAAATTTAATTTCAGATAAGCGATGAATAGGGACAATAATATGAATTAGGCTCTCACGTGCAATACAACACAGCAAAGGATTCCCACTCACACGAATCGTTTCCAGGNTGCACGTTAGTGAAGAACGCCTTTCCCGCGCGCCCCGTTATTTTCTCATCGATCTCAAGATCTTTCTGAAGCTTCTCCATCAACTTCTCAATGATAACCTCCAGACCTAACGAGCAGGGTAATGTGTAACATAGATCCGCCATGTAGCACAAAGCGCTAGGTTTGAATACTTCATTTTGCGAAAGAACAGATTCGCTGGTTCAAGACGAGTTTCTAGTTCCAATCAACGAATAAGACCTCAACTAAGCAGAAGTGTATGAAGCATCACTCTANCATGCATTACTATTTACTATGTATCGCCTAAATGCAGGCGGAGACGCGGAGATATGAAATTGAAGCACATGCGCGTAAGCCAATGGTTTGTACGCCCATCAAGAGCATATAATAATCGCCCGGCATCGTAATCGTNATTTGTCAGATTTCAAATACCAGNGCACTCTTGTTTTGCGACGCTACACATTTTCGGCGTNGATATCAGGACGCAAATAAGCTGTGGCGAATTAAAGAGAAGTACCAAGAAAGCGACAAAATCGGGACAGGATTTGCATCTACAACATAACGCAAGCTGTTGCAGATAGGAAGAGTCAAGCGCACTATNCAAGCGATAANACGCACGTGTGGTGNAAACCATGATATCNGAATGTCTACCGCGTTCTACTGTACAAAGCTACAACCTCGTGTTGATGCATAACTTACTGTGATAAATTTTATTGTCATCTGTGTAAAGTAATTAGAAGCCGGGTTATACGATCGCGTGATTTGCAACCACATCCCAACGGTTTGCGGATTCGTTGGTACCAGTCCAGAATCGAAATTGGCTTNAATACGAAATAAGGTTATAATATTGGTATGAAGCGTCGTCTTAACCAAATCTCGGCATGATTCTACTCATGGGCGTGTGTTTTATACACNAAGACCAATGTATTGAGATTTGGGAATATACTGTTGAAGCAAATCCTATATAACATACAATTCTAGATTAGAGGAAATNCGAAACCTCACGTACGCTACTTGCCGCGTATTTNCATGTATTTTGTAGTAGTTGATACGTCATGCCATTAGTCGTATGCTATAGTAATGCGATAAGTAGGTGGGAATTCATTACGTCAGTGCAACGTCAATCAATCATTTAATAGCCAAAATATATTTAACGATTATTTCACGTATTATTAGTGACAACAGGCTTAGTTAGTTTCGTTACAGACAGAGCGGTAAGCCACAGTGACATTACTTGTATCTTGTATATCCATCAGGACCACAGGCTGAACCAAAAATTTGGCCAAATCTTTGTGCGCTCGGATCTCTTCGCCGAAGTCTTTGAGCGGCAAATTCTGTAACAATGCCGTATTAGATGGTGTGGGTGAANGCTCGGAATGATCGAGCACGCCGCGGGCGAATTACTTTTCTTATTTTCAAGATGAGTTCGCGATGTGCTTCCTCTTCGTCGTAATCTGAAACGGGAAGTCCTGGCTATAACAACGCAGTTGTGTGCAATGCGTCGTGTACGGCTGATAAATGGATATTCAAGCATCAGACACGAAGTCAGGAATATGGCAACGGCTGCCGACTAGCCGTTCCATATATCCTTTGGCACATTTTCACATTGTTCAAGATTTAATGTTCACAAATATGAGTGAGTTGATGCAGACAGTTAACGCTATAGCTTGCAAGCTTACGGGCGATTTTCAAATGACAACCAAGTTATTTTCGTCGACTCAGAAGCTATTAACAAGAGTACCGCAATTTTCAATTACTACAGGAACTGAGTCGGAGACACGCAGGGATG
>ATSW01005456.1:0-15006 GCA_000444245.1 Botryllus schlosseri
GACTTGACTCGAGTCAAAACTATAAAAATGAGATGGACTTGTGACTCGAAACTTCGTGACTCGGTTTCAACCCTGGTCTTATCCACATTTCATTCCAAGCCGTTTTTGCGTGCCGTTGGAAATACTTAGCTCATGAAAACTTGAAATTTCAACACAGCACTACCGGACACTCTGAATGTGGGCAATTAAAAAGCACGGGAGGTCAAAGTACTCAGAGTTGCTACTCAAGCAGAAATGACGTTTTAAGCTTATGTTTGATTACAAGTAGAAGCAGCCATTTCCAAAACATCAAGACTACTTCGGGCTGAAGTAGAACAGCTTAGATTAGAGTTTCAAAAAGTAGATTTAACCAAAGGATTAATTTCCAAATTGCAGGTTGTATCTCTGTGACTAACGCAAAGTGACTGTTGGTACCGCAACAACTATGTAGAGCAGTAGTTCTTAACATCTAGTAACCTGCAGAACACTTGAACTAATCCGTAAGCCTTTTCGGAACTCCAAATCAAAAAGTCACCACGGTACACATCTGATTACGGATCTAATCCATTACTCTAGATTACTAGAATACAAAATGAACTGTGCATCGACAAAGTGTTGGAAGAACAAAACCATTATAATATAATTTTATACAAAACGAAAACATTATAATGGATATATATTGAGAATTAGTGGCACATCCGCTGTTCACTTTCAGATACCAGATCAGAAATGAAAGGCTTTACTTGGAAAGTGTCATCGTATTGTTAGGTCGAAACGCAACAGTGTTATACCGATTGCTTGATTACAGATTAGCTCATAAATCCTGGAGATAATATTGACATTTCAGAATGACGGGGTTACGATACCTCCCCTGTGTATAGGCCTCTGCGCAAGACGTACCACTGTCACACTCACAAATTCCACTACTGGCCAAGACAGGCGTATCACAATTCATAAATCAGATGCCTGCATTGAATGTGTGTGTTTACCTCCACGGAACCCCTGAAACTGGCTCACGGAACACCTGTTAAGAACCACTGGTGTGGAGTCTTTCAAAATATATTCTCTCCGTTTTACGTGGATTCTTATGATAATTTCGCTCATAAAAGCTATGCATTCTTATTTTTCAAAATTCCAAGTGTATAAAGTCAGTAGTTTTGTCTAAAAACTGTTTAACTACAAGTGGAAGTAGTCTAAAAAATAGCTACTTGTGTAATTATCGCGAGTAAGAAAAGGCTTGCATGTTCTATAATGAAGCAAAAGGGACATGTTATTGACCGCCTCTGCTAAAAACCAATTAGCATTTCACAGTTTCATTGCATTGTGAAAAGTCATGTTCTGTTTTCAGCTCAAAACATCGAAACGAATATTCCATTTTATCGCCGACAGTGAGGAAGCGGCCCAGAAATGGATCGACGCGATTCAGAGCTCGTTAGAAGCGTGAACTCTAACCTGACTAGAATTTCGAGTCGCAATCGCAACTGCCCAGCCGAATAACACTGGAATGGTTGAGGTCATTTGAAATCTGTCGATGGTAGTAAAAATGAAAGCCTGTCCGATAATATCAAGTCTCTATCGCACTTAGAAAGAAATATCAGTGTCTGCCATTAAGGGTGGGAAATATCAACAATTTTCGCGATGTAACAACACGGTGTGTTATTGATCTATTTCTTATAGCTTACATGCGTTCAGATGCAGCCTTTCTAGCTTATCTCATGAATACTGGAAATGCGCCTAGATGCCATATCGGTTGAGCTCTAGTAAACATATTGGTCATGCACCCGTGGAGCATAAGTTTTGTCAGTTTTACATCCATCATGTTTGTCCCAATTCAATTTTTTTAATTAGGAAATCGTGCATTGCAATATTGAAATCTCCAACAGCAGCTGATATATGTCTGAGTTCTCCATTACTTAGCAAACACACACCGTGCAATTTATACGTGTTATTCTCAGTCAAAATACCGCCCACAATTATGCCTCAGTTGACTATAGTTGGTATGGCTGGGCAAAATGAGTATCCGAGTGATAACTGCGGAACAGCATCATACTCGATTCAGATTTGAGTACTCAAATCATTGTGCCCAGCCATTGCAGTTGGTGTATGGTTATGAGCTATTCTATCAATCTTACTTTTAATGCCTGTTCTCGGGTATGTCTGTTTACTGTTCCATTTCGATTACCGTATATTTTCTTCACTTTGCGATTTGAGTTGATTAGGTAATTGTCGTAAATAACGATTGCCAGGTTTACGAACAAAAGTATCTCGATCTAAAGTTTGCCCGCAACATGTTGCGCAACACATTCAGTCGTTACAACATCTCTGCTATCCGGTATTGCGCCAAATATACCCTTTAGTTATGCTTAACTCACTGAAAAACCAGGAACAAATCCGCCTGTAAATCTGCTTTGTAGAGCAATTGAAACGTCGGCCGTTCGTTTTGTAGTGTTTTATTTTCTTTCCTGCTTTTTCTTTGGTTTTAACCGAGCCGAGAGCTACATAGTATTTATTATCCGGGAACATTTTTCGTGGTGTCGCGTTTTTTTTCATTTGGTGATGTGTAGCCAATGCTATGTTAGAATAAAACTCTCTGTCTTTTGCAGTTACTGATAGGGTGTGTGTTGAAATCGTGTTTGGCAGTATTTAGGGCTCGTTCGATAGCGAATATAATATAGCCAGATAGATGTACTGATAGGAAGAGAAAATTTAGTTGCGATAGAATTGTTCGAACGGATGGCAATCCAACGGAACTACGTTTAAGCATCAAGAACACCCTCCGAATTGCTTAGATCTTGTCGGAACTATCGATCTCGATCCTCCATGACATGCCACCTCATTTCTTGTTGCTTGCTTTTTCTACACTATCTTCTCTACTTTTCATTCTTTACATCGCCTAGGCCAAAGGTCGGTGTCTGATTCCATAGACTACCCCAAGTCGCTTCGACACCTTCCTATCATTTCATTGTATCGCATTTTGTGCTGTATTGAACTGATAAAATTGCTAATAAACCAATGGTGATGTCATCATGATGATGATGATGATGAACTAGATAAAAGATATCGCATAGCGGCATAGGGAAATTGAGAAATCCGACTAACGAACTGTTGACGGTAATTGCGACCAGATTCTGTACAGTGTCCTTGGTGATTTATACATNATACCTTGTGTATTTGAAACTCAAAATTTCGAGTTCAATATTTGTTCAGTTTTACGTTTTGTGACTCCCCCTCGCCATGGTTGAATTCCTTCCGTAGTTATGCCAACAATAGAAGCGGGACAATCGGGCCGAGCGCAGCGTAGATGTAAACACACGCCCAACAATAACAATGACCGCACGAGACTTATTGTCAGCTGTTCGTAGTGATCTGAAATCGCCAGCTGATCTTTTGGCTGTGAGCTTCGGCAGGCAGAATGGGAAGTGGATCATCGAAAACGAAGATTGCAAGTGAGTTACCGTAACGAATTCTGAAAGTTTGAACATTCGTGTACCAGGTTATCAAGATATATCACGGCGAGTCTACCTGCTAGCCCGCATTGCGCAATATCACATAGCCGTATTGTGTTGTCTGCGTACTACATAAGCCTACTGTGCTACTACAGACTATATATTCGGTTTGGTTGGCTTTCCAAGTCGGGCTCTGATCCTTTGCGAAGTGTATATTGAAGTTCGTGATATGGAAGTCAGAACGGAACAAGTTTATTTATCTTCTAAGAAACGGTATGAAGACTGAGGGCAAATTTAGACTCGTAAAATATGAGCAACGGACATTGCCAGATGCAACCGTCAGCAAAGACGGTTCATCGGATTAAAAAGACGACATGTAATATGTGCTGCGTCGTGGTGTATTAAATTGTTTAACAACACACCGGGATTATAAAACCGAATTAAAATTAAAATTCAAACTTGAATGAGAGTAAATCTAAACTTTAATTTTTGAAATTGCATGTTCTATATTTATAAAATCAACAGACTCCCAAGCCGTAACTGCAAAATCAGACAATGCAGCTGCCGGAGAGGGTCGCTCGAAACCGGAAAATCCGGACGCCCCGAAAAATGAAGATGATCTGCTCGTGGATAAGATCAGGGTGAGTTATAAAATAGAATCGCGTGCGCCATTTTTATCGTAGCGACGTTTGCTATATCGGTAAGTCGATCGGTTCGATACCTTATTCCTATATTTTCATGTTATCGCAATATTGTCAATTCAATTTATTGCTGAAGGTTTTATCATTTCAATACACCACAACACTGCGATACATGTCATGTTTTGAAACGACAAAAACGACCGAAATGTCACACGTGTGCTCTTAAATGGTACCCGATGCTCTTAAATGAATCTACCACTGTCAAGAACGCTCCTACACCGCAGTCGCGGTCTTGTGATGTTTTGAAACGATGAAAATATTAATAAACCTGATTGATTGATTGATTGACACCTTTTAACAAAATTGCAGGTATCCGCGCAGAACCTCAAGCAGTCACAAAACTTTGATGAAACCGCCGTGGACGATCTGAACGAAATTCTTAAGGTAAGTCCCCACGAGGCAATAGCATTCACGACTCACGAAACTAAACAATGCAAACCAGAAACAGCCTGAGCGTCAAGCTCACTTGAATTGGCAAGGTGCGTGTATGGACTCTATAGAGCAGGGCTTACGAAACTAAGGATCGAGAACCCATGAATTAACACGTAACAACACCAAGGGGTTGCATAGAGAATGTACCGATTTCGCACCAGTATCAGTTTTTAATAATATTTTCATCATTTCAAAACATACCAAGACTGCGATACAATGAAAAGATTGGAAGGAGTCGAAACAACTTGGAGTAGCCTTTAAGATCAGACACCCACCTTAGCCTAGGCGAAGTAAAGAAGAGGCATGCACACTGAATTAAAAGTAATGCAGAGAATATAAGACGCAAGCGACAAAATGAGGTGGCATGTGGCGGAGGGCGAGGTCGGTGTTAGGTCGTGGTCCGGTAATCCCGAAGGCTGGCTAGTATTAATTTAGAAAAAATTGCTTGTATTTCTACTTGAATGCGGACATGCTCGACGACTGTCGGAGTGTCGGATAGCCGGCGAGATTTCACAATTGGGGTCCGGCATAGGCTAATGGATAGAGCAATGCGTTTTCTTGTATTCCGTCCTGATCATATGGTAGTGTTCTTTCGTTGATGCGCGTGTGATGTACTTGTGCGATTTTGACTCCGAGATGAAGTAGCCGTTGAAATTATAGGATTGCATATTACACAATTAAATTATTGGTTGCGCCAAAAAGGACTACGTGTAGGCCTGTAATCTGAAATCAGTACATTGAGCCTGAACGCCATCTGTTTCGCCTCGGATATGTGAATTCTTATGCCGGCGATGTTACATTTGGTGATACGATTGACCTGTCGAGTGTCGGCCGAAAATACTCCGGTTTATTGCAATATGAATATATATCAATAAATTGTATTGTAGTTGCGTACCACTAAGACTATCTCCTGAACAATTCCGTCAGGTTTTAAGTCTGTTTACTACCTTTTTTCTTATTCAGTCGTATTATCTAACATCTGCGAAACCCAAGACTTTGGAAAGCATCTGCGACGCTCTCCTAAAAGAAGATATCTTGAAGACTTTCGTTAGGCTCTGGGATCTGTGTCACGAAAATTCCGATGAATTTTACAGCAACGTCGAGCACATTCTTTTCAAGAATTTAAACAGGGTTCGTATGCGCGAGGTTCGCGAGTATGGCTGAGCATAATCGAGAAGCCTGCCTGAGTGATTCGGTTATGTATCCAGTATATTAGGCTTCGAGTCGAAAACGTACCTTTTACGCTACCACAAATAATGTAATGCCAGTTCTGAATCACAATAAAGATAATCTGGTATTTTGGGACCAAACGTATTTCATTGCACGTTACGACAATGCTGTGGGTCGATCGCGACTTCACAGAAATTTCATTTCCAGTAACGTGCGTACAGCCTTGTATACTACAAGTTTCATATGCTGCTATACGACCCCATCGAGGTTTCAAGGAATCCACGGTGGCAAGCTGTACCGAAACTGTAATATTCGTTGATAAATAAACTCTTACTGGCAAGGATTGCTAATTGCTTGCGCGCAGCCCTAATTGCTAGATCGCACTCAATGCTTTCTATATGGAAGTTTCCTTCAGATGAAAATAATATTCTGGAATTTTTCGGACAAATGCAAAGACCTGGCCACCGCTTGCTACAAGGACGGCGCCGTAATAGAGAGGCTGATGCGAGACTTCAGTCTGCCACAGCTAGATGTACCTACCCTCACCCAGCCCAGGCTGAGGCACGCAATCAAGGTAACGTATTTGCATGCCATCCGTCAGAAGCTAGGGCCGATATGAAAATTGACGATGTCAGCCGAAGTGGTCATGGTATAGCTAGTTTTATAACTACAGTGGAGGTAGAATTAACCCCATAACTTTCTAATCAATTACAACTAGAAATAGCGATTTCTAAGGCTTGTCACAATTACTTCAAGTATAGAAGTAGAAACTAAACGTCTGAAAACTGCTCAAGTAAGTCGTTTTCAAAGTAAAGCTGGAAGTAACGTCGTAACTTCCCACGCAGTTACAAGTAGAAGTAGAGTTAACGACGTATAAAACATCTTCAAGGAGCAGTAGAACTATAGAATTATCTAGCTGCCCAAGTCTGCTTATAAAAACGATGCAAACATCCAAAAACCGTTTTCTCCATTTCATAATCCAGAACGTGAAAATTAAATAATTTTATCTAAAAAGTGGAAGCAGTCTGAAAATATAACCACCCGAGTATGGAATGCAAACGTACCTCAACACTATACGTTCTACTTTTCAAAATTGAAAATGCATGAAGTACGCAGTTTGCCTGGAAGTTCTGTCAAGTGGAAGTATTTCTTTCATATCGTTTTTGTAGACAAATCAACAATTGCATGGGCTTGAAAGTAGAATTTGAGTAAAAAAAAAATTGATTTATTTATATTCAATCCAAAATTTTCAAACTCATGTGCGTTCACATCTACCAGTTGGAATCGAGTCAAATTTGGTATGCAGCGGTTTTTTAGACAACCTTACAATATGATCAGTGAATCCCCGGAATTCGGCAAAAAAATGTTATTTTTGAACAACGCTTTTTTCCAATGTTTACTGTGGCCACTGGTCACCTCTGAATTTTCCCGAATATTCTTCTCATTCACAGGCCGACTTGGGTATTCTGCACAACTTGGTGCGGCACGCTAACCAAAACAGGAATCACATCCGCAAAAACAACGGAATCGATAAGATATTGGCGTACGAGAAATCGACGTATCTCATCGTGAAAGCGAAAGTCTTCATCGTACTGGCGTACTGCATAAACGAGGAGGAGAACTCGAAAATCATGGCGGGTTTGTGAACGTTTCTGTACATCTGACGTCATATTTGGTGATACGGTTGTTGATATACAATGTACTTTTCAATTCTCTGCTAGTTGCTGACGATTACCCCTGACGAGTGCCAGCCGAAAATATTCGGGTTCATTTCAATATGAATATACTATTCAATTGTGTATGGTAATAAGGACGCTATGTCTATGACATGACGGATATATAGCTACATTTCCGAAGAATCGTGATCAGACCCATCTAGTCCACTTATAATCAATCTTTTCACGTTGCTAGGTGTGGGAGTGATCGCGTTCATCCTGAAGATCCTCGAATCGGCTTTGGCCTCTCCAAGACACGTGGCGAAGATGTACTCGTTCTCTGCCGAAGAAACTGTGGCGGCCCTGAATAAATTGGCGTCTAATGACGGGAACAAGGTTCGTCTCTCAACAATACACCCGCGCAGACTTGGGCAATTAGATAATTCCAGTTGTCTAATAAGACTGGAGCTAAATGCTGGTAATGTAATTCCAATATAATCTGTGAATTTTTTGCATACTTTCATGTCACTTCTAATCTAATTTCTGATTTTCCTGAAAATACTGCAGGAGAACTATAAAGTGCAAAACGAGCCAAGCTCGTCGCACATGCATTTGTCATTATCATGATTACGAGAAGGAACTCTGGTTCGATATGAACTCGAATAGATTTTTGTTATGTTTCTTCCTAATTCGTAATTTAATTCAATTTTTGAGTTTTCGCAAATTCAGTCATTTTACTTCTAATGTCATTTGGATTAGCTATGTTGCTGAAATTCTAGTCTAATTTGGAAAACCTTTAGCTGTAACTCTAATTGAAATATGTGTTGCTATAATCCTGATTCTAATGTAATTTGGGAAACTGGGTAGCTATAAGTCTAATTACAATCTATTTGGGAAAGCTGGGTTGCTATAATTCTAATTCCAACCCAATTCTAAAAAAAAAACTGTGCAGTTTTAACTAATAGGAATATACCTCGTTCGAACCCAACGTTCTTTACAACAACACCAAACACATGGATGTCACATCTTGCTTGTCCTATCACAGAAAGCGATCGTGGACGCGGGGATTCTGCCGATTGTGACGCAACTGCTCGACCCAGACACGTCGTCCGCCAGCGAAAATCTCGAGGCCGTAAACTGCATCTGGTCGCTCGCGTTTCATCCAGACAATAAACAAAAGATTATTGAAGTAAGACCTATCTCTTTTGGACAGGGGCGGTCAGTAAAAATTGCACCCCATTTGTGGAGTAATGGTCCTTTTGCGTTGGTCGCTAAAATGTATTTCGGAATTCAAGAACCCTCCTCCGATTAACTGCCAAAATTACGCGACACCACAACTAAATCTACTCTACGAGGCTGCTTGAGTACTTCACAATCCATCATTTTCGACTTAAACTTGAATTCGTTTTGACACGTATTGGAAATCGCAACTTTGAATTGCATTTGAGCATAAATTTATGTCGTCGCTTGAGTACAAACGCTGAATATATTTTCACCACCTTAACTTCAATTTTTGTTTGAGGTATGCATGGTATTTGTCGACTACTATGGTCATTTACACCAGGTCGATATTGTCCATTTTCATTCCGTAGCTGCTGACTTGTAGCACGGCCCACTTCTATATGCTTTTTAAGACACCGCCTACACGGAAGATATGATGAGGAGGAGCCTAGATAAACCTCCAACACTTCGGTAGGAATTCCGGAGTTGACCTCGGTCGGACTCGAACCCACAATCCATCGGTGTTGCAGCTGTGGATTATACCACTACGCTATCTCGCCACCTTAACTTTAATTGAACTCGGCCAGATCCGAGAAATATGAAAGTTCGCTTTTTGGATGCCGTCTTCATAACCTCGGATACTATAATAGAAACCCGCATGCAGATCAGTTTGTGACTTTGTGCAAAAGCAAATCCATTACAGGAACCAGGTCTGCTTGAGGGGGTTCGCAAACTACGCGATCTGGAAGGAGCCGGCGACCGAATGAAGAAGGCGGTCGGCAGTTTGATGTTCGTCTTGGAGCTAGAGCAAGTCACTCACGAAAGTCATAATAAAGAAGGCGAAAACAAACATATCATGCTGAGCTACAACTGGGAAGTCCAGCACGTTATGCTCAAAGTAAGAATGTGAATTTTTAGCAGCTTATCGAACTGGGTCACTGATTTTGAAAATTAGAATAGTTTCAGATTTTTCTAATTTGCTTAGAATCGGAATTACCTAATTCGCAAAAGCTTGGAAATTGAGTTCGATTCCGGATGAGCAAGAGAAACAACAAAATCAATTTCACATCATATCAATTAACAGATCATTCTTATAATCAAGAGAATGGCAAATGTCTGTACTGTTAGCTTGGTCCACTTTCCTACTATGCAAATCAGTCCAATTAAATAGCTAGAGTAGGCCTATCTAGTTATCCAAGCCTCAAGCCTCCATGGATCAGGTCAAGATAGATCACTAATTATAATTAAGTATACTCCGGATTCTTATTGGAACTTCGTCATATATGTTTACTGTACTACAAAGCCTTCGAAGTTAACAGTTTGATGCGCGTGCTCTGTTCAGTTGCGAGACTTTTTGACGAGTCAAGGAATTAAGATCTGGATGGACGTGGACAATATACACGATTCGATTCTGTCTGCCATGGCGGACGCCGTCGAGAACTCGTCGCTTATCATTGTCGCCATGTCCGAGTCGTACAGGAACAGCCTGCCGTGCCGTACAGGTATTGAACCGATCTGGAAGCGTGACTCATCGCTGTGAATACATCGGTGGACAGACAGTCTTATAGCGAAATGAGGGTGGAGCTGACAAGGGTGGTACCTGAAAACAGAACGTCACTCAGAATTATATCGCCGTCATAAATCCAACGCGCCTACGTGCGTACATAATTTGAATTAAAATGTTGTACTCGATTTATACCGCGGTATAGTCTGCGGTAGGTGTTGGTTTCCGTGTGCCATGGGTGTATATTCACACCCTTTGCTAAGCGTGTAGAATGTAGATTATTTTTCAATTTCCACTTTAGCGTAGGTGTAAATGAGGTGGGGTGCATTTGAACATTCAACCATTCACGTATATGTTGGTGCCAGAGTACAGAATAAATTACAGTCTGAACTACATAATTTAGCTTCGTTGTTTAAAATCCAATGTTTTGACTCTCTGCTTTCAAACTATCGGTAATTTGTATTTAGCATTACCAACTGACCACAACGCTGTGTCTTTTTGTACATTTGTCTAGTATTTATGTTGGTTAATCCCGTGTTAGTCAAATTATTTATTTATTCAGTTGTTAGTTTTGGAAAATCGCGATTTTTGCATGTTAGTTAGATACTCCTATACCCTTAATCCATAGGTTAAAAGTAGGTGTTTATATCCGATGTTCACCATATATTCAGGGTGCAGCACAGGCCATCGGCACTTTTTGGTGACAAATTGTGCTTTCGCACCATTTCAATAGGTGAGAATGAGTCAAATACACCAATTCCTATGGAGAGATATCTCAGGGTGTAGTGCGCTGTAAATACATGGGTGGAAAATGAGTGTATTATTAAGATTTCCACCATATATGCAGGATACAAAACACGTAAACAGGTAAAATTCCGTTTTTACATCCTTCCAATGGATGACAATGAGTCAAATACACCAATTCCTATGGAGATATATCTCAGGGGTGTATTACACTTGAAATACATGGGTGGAAGATATGTGTATTTCACACCCTTGCATTGGGTAAAAATGAGTAAAATACACCGACTATTATGGTGATACATCTCAGAAGGAAAAAGGTACTGCTCCGAATGATAGCCGTTACGCATTGTTATCTTCAGAGGCGGAATACTCGTACCAGAGGGCCGTACCGATCCTGCCCCTGTTGCTGCAGCCCGGATACAAAGCAGACGGGTGGCTGGGCGCGATGGTCGGGACTAAACTCTACGTCGACCTGTCCGCGGCCCAATTTGAGCAGAAATTCTCGGACGTTTTGCGCGAGGTGCGCAGTTTAGCCGCGGTCTCGGCGAAGAAAAAAGTCGCGGTCAATTCGCCACCGTCACGTGAGATTATGTGTTAATGGATTCGAGTGAGCATGTGTTATACTTTTTCTCGTTAGCTTTATCGGACAATATTAAACAATATTTCCCACCGGAAATACTATTTTTTTAAATAATTTTTTTTTACTCCAATAACGCTGGTTGAAATTGAGCCAAATTCAGTGTTGGGATGACTCAAGTGCTGACTTGACTCGAGTCTGCCTTTTTCGTATGACTTGACCCGAGTCACTTTGCTAAAATGACTTGACTTGATTCGGCGTATCATAAATGTCAATTGACTCGCGACTCGGAGTCATCAAGTAATCGATGTCGATACAAATCACTGTATCTTGCATATGTTCGGATGGTTCGCGAAACGCTGGTGTAACCCGCGAAAGCGACCAATCATTCAATGATAGCGAGTCTTACCGAGCCTCCATTGCTCTCTCACAAATAGATTGACCGCAAGCGAAGTGATCGAGGCTTACAGCTTACATGGTGGTAAACTAGTATAGTAAAGTAATTTAAGAGCACAATGTCTATTTCTGTTCTCTGTTCTTACCCTAACCAAACCACTTGTTTCATTGAAATTGAATTCGAACATATAATTTATACAGTAGTCCTCAACCATTGGCACAGGCTGGAATTGTATCATATCAATTTGTAAATGGGTACTGTATTGCATCTTATCAATTCGTTTCTCTACTCTCTATTTGCCTGGTTACTATAAACTGAGGCTATGCAACTACTTGCGTAGTTTAGCAGTTCTGCGTACATGTGAGCGATACAGTGCCTTCTTGCGTCTATATATTTAACTCTATACTCGTTCATCGGTTCAAAATCAATGGACGCTCAATCAGTATTTCAGACAGCTAGCAAATGAAATGACGTAATCACACCTCCTACGAAAAGGTAACTTGACTTGAATTGTGACTTGACTCGTGACTTGACTTGACTTGACTTGACTCGACTTGACTCGAGTCCCTCCAAAAATCGAGTGACTTGACTTGACTCGAGTCACCTTCGAAAATCGATTGACTTGACTTGACTCGAGTCAAAATGAGCAATGACTCGCAATGACTCGCGACTCGAAGGTGGTGACTTGATCCCAACACTGGCCAAATTCGCTGTGCAGTGTTTTTTTAGCGAGCCTAAGAATTTTATCAAGTAGCCAGACAACTTTAAAAAAAAGATTATTTTTGAACGGCCCACGCATATAGTTCAGCTGATACCGCATTTCAATAGATGCGGCTCCTCCAATCAAAGCGACACCGAAGGCACCTAACACAGCGAGAGAGACGACGGTAGACGGTGCCAACGTGAACTTGCTCCGCGCTGTGCTGCCGTGTAATGCGTGGACTGTTTCTCAAGTTCAAAAATGGTGCTCGGAGCTCGGGATTGCCGGTCAGTACCTGCAAGTTAATTTGCAGTAGCGTTTTAGACCGACCCGGGTCGGGAATCTCGATTTTTCTACTGCTATATGCCTGCTCGACTACTTTGCCGTAAAGGTGGTCAGCAACGGACTACTTTTTCGGAGCACTCAAGAAGGTTCTGTCTACTCACCCGAGTGGTTAATAATACTATAGTGAGCATAGTCAGCCCTCGAGATTACGGGGCCTCGGTCTGACGTATCAACTTCGCCGACACATGCGTCGTTCATTTCCATCGCTAGTCGTTTTTATAGGATCCCTTGTGTCTTTTCGTCCAGTGCGCGGTATGTTCCTGCCTCTTCGTTACATCGCCTAAGCCCAGGTGGGTGTGATTTTAAAGACTACTCCTCGTCGTTTCGACACCTTCCTATGTTTTCACTGCATCGCAGTCTTGCGGTGTTTTAAAAGGATGGTATTAATAATGAACTGATACTGATATACTGGCGCTATCTCTACTTCACAGTTTTCAGTTTTACAGGAAAAACTAAGCCTAGAATACTTACTCGTTACCTACTTGGAAAGCGCTACTTCGGCTTGTACTTAAGTATTTATGTACAGCGTCAGTTCTACTTGAGTACCCACGGGCACCACTTTGAGCTCCTCTGCGAGTGTGATCTGGTCCTTTTACTGCTTTCAACATCCTGATCTTTAAGATGAATTATCAGTACGGCTGGGCACAATGATATGAGTATGCTCAAATATGAATCGACTATGAATTCAAATGGTTCGAGTCGAGTAGTGGGAGATAATTTTTCGAGTACTGTAATGATGCGCACCTTGCCAGTAATAGGTAATTTATCAACGAGAATTGTAGTTTCAATACTATTTTTTTAATTCGTTGGGTTATACTTTTCATCTGAACAAGTCACACATAATGTACAATGCGATAAGACACAATGCGATGTAATGGACAGATAGGAGGATGTCGAACGACACGCATGCAGTTGCGATCCTTTTAATCTAACATCCACCTCGGCCTAGAGTGCCCGATGTCGAAGTTCTTTTGGATGTTGATCTTGTTGAAGCCGCGGCCCTTTCTACTAGTTCTTTCCATTCCTTGTGAGTGCTTTCTTTCGTCGGGTCTTTTTCTGGGCTTTTTTTGTCGCCGTAAGAACGGCAACGGCGGGCGAAGACTATTTCCCACTGCTGTGGAAGGCTTGAGACCTCGTTTGACCGTATCGTAGCATGCGAAACATGTAGTAGGCTACAAAGATGCGCAACACGTTACTGGAAATGACATATTTGTGAAGTCGTGATCAATCCATATCATTGTCACAAAGTGCAATGAAGTAGGTATATTCAAAATAATATCAGAATATCTTTATTGTGATGTAGAACTGGCGTTGCGCATGATTCAGCTTTCCACATCTTTCACACTGTTACGGCGTCATGATCAGTGACACTCGAATAGTCGACCCGTAGCTTAATACTAGATTCAGAATAGAATCACTCAGGTATGTATTCGATTACGCCGAGCCCTAGTTATCAGTTTTGTGAGTTTTCGGCGCTTGTGGACGCCTCAAAAGTCGAAAGGCTCTTATTTGCAATTACTTGACATCCTTGTCTAATTCCTAACTACAATACTTAGCTTCTCGACAATTTACCGACTGGCATTTGGGTATAAGTGAAGTCTGACGGACGACATTGTATTCAGAAGACTCGGATCTACGACACTGTGACGGAGCAGCGCTATCGCAACTGTGCAAGATACTGATACGCAGTCCGGACATTTACTATCGTATGCTACGCGAGGATTTGCGCTTGAATTTTAAGGACATTCTTCTAATAACGAGTTCTGTTGAGAGGCTACTGCTTAGTTGAATCCGACTCTAACTATGCAACCATCCCAAGTGCGAAAATCGGGGCCTTTTGCCGGAAGCGTATCCATCATCATCATCATTGGTTTATTAGCAATTTTATCAGTTCAATGCACCACAAAAAATGCGATACAATGAAAAAACAGGAAGAAGTCGAAGCGACTAGGAGTTGTCTATGGAATCAGACGCCCACCTTGGCCTAGGCGATGTAAAGAGGAGGCATGCACAAGCACACTGAATGAAAGTAAAGAAGATAGTATAGAAAAAGGAAGCGACAAGAAATAGGACGGCATGTCATGGGAAGCGAGATCGATAAGTCAGTCGTGGTCCGGTAATCTTGAGGATGGACT
>ATSW01005458.1:0-11100 GCA_000444245.1 Botryllus schlosseri
CACTAGTGGTACGCGTACCACAGGTTGGGAACCACTGCTATAAGGGCTACTATAGAATATGTGTGATAAAAGAAACAAACAAAAAGGCTATACCTATAGATTAACATTTCTAATTATTTTCATAAAGGTGCTAGAATACAAGTATTGTCCTACTTACTCAGTATTGCTTCGCGGGACGTATCTGTTGACACTGGGGATGGTGTGAACTTCTGAAAGGTTCCGGTTCGTGTGAACGAGAACCTTTTTGAAAGGTTCTATGCATGTGAACGCGAACCTATGACGTCACGTGACGTCATATTGCTAATTATAACCCAACGTTTCCGTCAAGCAATATATTAATGACCAAGATCGTTTGCCACGACTCATGCCACAATGCTGCTAACTACGTATCAGATGGAACAATCAAATTCTAAAATAATTCCATAAAATTAATATTTTTCGTCATTTAGCCAATAATTTCGGCGAGGACTTGCATTGGAATATAAGCTTACGCCTTAACGGTCTATATAGGCTAAAGCGGTCAATGTATTCAAAACGCGACAGACTATTACTACATTAGTATTCGTCAGAGTAAAATACCGGTTTCTATATACTTGCTGCAGATTTAGTGGCGAGATAGCGTAGTGGTACGTTCCACAGCTGCGACACCAATGGGTTGCGGGTTTGACTCCGACCGAGGTGAACTCAAGAATTCCCACCTAAGCGTTGAAGGTTTATTCAGGCCATGGGCCGAAGTGGGCCGTGGTAAAACTCTGCAGCTACGGAATGAAATTGAAGGATATCGGGCCTGGTCATTGGTCATAAATCAATGATTAATCATTGTGTTCAACTAGAAACTTGATAATTAATCACGGCTGCGCAGTTCACAATAATTTCCGGGTAATACGGCTCTCCCATTTGTATTGAGAAGGCTGGTAATAATTGCCGAGTTTGGCCATGAAAATGTCGTCGAGCGATCATTGCAAAAAGAAAGCATGATCAGGATAATGGAACAGTAACTTTGAAACCTCATTACGAAACAAAACACGAGTTACCCAACGAGCGCCGATTTACGGAGTAGATTTGCGTAGTAAACTTCAATCGATAGATGTCACTGTGACGTTACAAATTCGTATTTTTGTGCTGTGGCTCTTTTAACGCTAAGATTTTTGGTATGCGGCTCGCGCATGAGCAGGTCTGCTCGTTCCTGATATATAGCTTGGCTTGAGTTTGTAGGCCGGATGTCCTTCCAGCATCCAATAGCATTCATTTAGAAGCTAGGAGCCAGTCCCGGAATGAAATTGCTCGCGAATGGCCCAAGTTTAAGGCGGCAACCACTTAAGAGATTCGAATCCGTGCCTGCACTGAGCTACGTCGACAGCTCGTGTTTTCACTTTTTGAATATCTTATAACTTTGAGATATATCAATTTACCTGTTTCCCCACAACAGATAGCCAATACCGGCAGCAAGTCCAATCGCACCAACAGTTGCTGCAGCAGCTCCCATCCCTCCGTTACCAACATCCCTGTAATGATTGCTATCTTCGTTATTTTTGATACGTTGGAAGCAATAGTGACAGAGGCTTCATGCAGTCACTGTAATGTACATAGCACACANCCTCTCATNTTTTGAAGTTTAATTATATTATCAACAGATCGCATTCAAAACAGCGAATGTCAAAGCAGCGTGTATCATGATAACGATAACGTAAACATGTGACAATGAGTGTGCCGCATTTGATCATTGAGTTAGGGCGAGGGTGGGACCAGGGTTTAATTCNGGGTTCATTTAGNATTCGGGTTGAGTTTCCGGTTGAGCTTGGGGTTAGCGTTGGAGTAATGGTGAATTGCGGGGTTAGGGTTGGGCTTAAGGATCGTTTTGAAGTGTAAAGCNACATGTTATAAAGCGACACGTGCACAATTGCCGATTTTCAGCCACCAAGTCAGTCAAACAAACTATCAAGTGTCGAAACTATACGAATGTTCGAATCCANNATTAACTTTACATAGTTGAAACGCTAACCCCAATTATTTTGAATGAGCCACTGACTTTGCGTCAGAGCATTTTGAGTTACGAANAAAGGTGCACTGATAGAGTATTACTAATTATGATTCCCTGAATGGTAAACACTGTCAGGTGTTTNTTTAAGAAACATCACGTAATTGCAACTAAAACTCAGAGACTGTCATACTGTCACAGATNGGTGCGTGATGCCTTGGACTGTGNATGAATATTGACTGCAAATCAGTTCATGATGATGTGGCGATATAGCGTAGTCAAGTAGGGTTACCATACGTCTTCTTTTAGGACGATTTGTCCTCTTTTTTTACTTTTTTGAAAGTGTGCTCGGAGGACCCTCGAATGTCCTCTTTTTTGNGAATTTTGGTTAAACATAGGGCAAAGTGAATCTGAGATACAGTGAATCAGCACTGAAGTAACTCTTCGGCGCCTATTTCGGGAGCTGAGCCGGAATGCTAACCTTTTTTTTAGTCAACCTACAGATAATGTGGAAGAAAATCTGTATTTCGGGAGTAGAGCCGGGAAGTTGACCATTTTTTCAGTCAACCGATCACGAAGTGGGAAAAATTACCATTTTTCAAGATTTTCCTCTGGTACTGCGAGTCTGAAAATTTTGAAAAAGTGTCCCCTNTTTAGATTTCCAAAATATGGTAACCCTAGCATATAGTGGTATAATCCGCAGCTGCAGCACCAATGGGTTACTGGTTCGAGTTCGACTCCAAAATTCCTACCTAAGTGTTGGAGGTTAATCTGAACTCCTCCTCGTCATCCAGACTTGTACAAACTACTGGATTTTCAAGAAGCGCAACTAGAACTAGAACTATAACTACTGAATTTTAAAAACTCGCTAGGCCTACTAGAACTAGAACTACCCATTTTCAAAATCCGCAACTAGAGCTACAACTACAACTACTCAATTTTCAAAATCAGCAACTAGAACTAGAACTTGAACTACTCGAAAAACCGTTAGTTAGTTGACCATTAACTAACTAAATGACTAGTTTGTACAGGTCTGCCTGAGTAGCTTTACTGGTAGTCCTACTGTTCTGACGAGTCGTGTTTTTACTAATTCAACTGTCATTCATTTGAATTTCGTTTTTCTAATCGACAACTCCAATTGTTCTATTTGATGAATTGGATGATTTAATTGTTGCGCCGTCTGTGGTCTACATATATTTCCTTCGTTACTGTTTCTTACTCTCTCTTCAACTANCGGACGAGCAACCAATATTGCGAATATCGTTCACGCATCTAACTATTTAGACCAAGTGAATCTGTATTCTTGTTTAAAGTAGGATCGCTTGATCATATTGGAAATAGAAGACCGATGTGCAACGTTTGCCAAGTGTCCCAGAGCAGATATAGGCCTACTACAGCAGACAGGATTCGACGCCGGATAAATCGACACTCATTGGGACTGAAGTGCCGCGTCGAAACACCTACAGATTTCAACACATGTGGTATGCACACATGTGGTAGACTTNTGTTTTGTGACTCAATGAAAATTAGGGGTTCCCCGAAGACTTGTAGATTAGCGTAGGGCAGACGTGGGCATTTTACGGCTCACGGGCCAAATACTGACTATAAGTGGGAAGTGCGGTGAAAATTTTGAAAAAAAATAAAATCTGTCNCAAAAGACCCCACTCCATGTTGATTTACGAAATAATTTGGATTAACCTTCGAGATTTTTCCATTTTGAAAACTTTTGTTTCACATTTTGCAAGAAACATGATTNTAATAATGCTCATCAAATCATTTAGTGTGCCATGAACAATCATATTGCGTGCCACTTTTGGCACGAATGCCAGGGATAGCCGATCCCTGGCGTAGTCTATATTCATAATAAAGTCAATATAACATGGGTTAATTTAAGTCGGGATTATGACATAAGCACGCAGTCATTCGGCTCAGGCTGCGAGAAAACGAATTCGGAAAACCTGCCAGCGAAATTACGAACACAACAGGACGATTTTACCAACCCACACACAGCTCGGGATAGTGACCCAGCTGTAACATCCCATACATTTTGGTGTCTTAATAGAAGGACGTATATAGGGGATGGTTTGATGTGATTAGAGAGACTTAACAATGTTTCTTGTTTACAATTGTTTTGAATAATTACGTTATATTAGTACTTTGACTCTAAATTCTTAATTGCCTAATTGTAACCATGGCCCACTANAAACTACTACTAGAGAGCAGTTCGAACACGACGTTCTTCGTGCTTGAACCACTGGCACTGTCGAGGAACCGTAACCTGATTGCTAACTAACCTATCAAGTGATAANACTGACCCTNAGCTCGTGAATNNACTCTAGATNNNGAAAGAAACAAGTGCAATGCGACGAACAGAACAGCACCACACGGCTCAACCCGAACAACTGAAAATGTCTTGCCTTCAACAACAACAACTTCAACTGTATTCATCCGCATGAGTTTTGGCAGTGATATCCGTGGATTATGCACCTGACTAGCAGCTCCTATGGGACTAAAATAATTGTTTTCGTGTCAAAACGATATTCTATCATCTCAACACAATAAATCGTATTCAGAATCCACTGTAGTTTAGCCTGGCGCGCTACTTACCATCTGCGTAGGTATTCCCGTGAGATTTACACTTTTTCAGAACTGGCCTCAGTTCAATAGGCAGACTGTAAGGCCGTGCTTTAAGTAGGCCATGTAGTAACACATTCACCCAGAAGCTTATGTTAACCACGTAATTCATTGCTTTAAATTTATAAATTATTGAAAACTTTTGACTTAGCTCGGCAACGTATTTCCTGCCTGTCATCCTCAGAAAATAGTTGCCCATCTGTGACGTAGGGGTTCCCAAGTCATTATAGGTTAAGAACCGTACAGAACTGGAATTCATTCTCCTACTCAACACATCTGAGCGAGCAATGGCTGCAAACAATCATTCAACAGAACACCGGGCATCTCAATTCACCCAAAACCATGACACGTGTTTTCTAGTTGTTCGACAACTAATATTTTTTTGCAAATGTGCCACTAGAACTAGAACTACTCAATTTTCAAAATCCGCAACTAGAACTAGAGGTACTCCATTTTCAAAATCCGCAACTAGAACTAGAACTAGAACTACTTAATTTTTAAAATCCGCAACTATAGAACTAGAACTATACAATTTTCAAAACCCGCAACTGGAACTAGAACTATTCAATTTTCAAAATCCGCTACTAGAACTAGAACTAGAACTGCTCAAAAAGCCGTTAGTTAGTTGACCATCAACTAACTAAATGTTTAGTTTGCACAAGTCTGTCGTCATCACATTCGTGTAAGCGGTGTCTTATAAAAGCCTAGAAGAGGGCCGTGCTACAAGTCGGCAGCTACGGAATAATATGAAGATAATTGGCCTGGTGTAAATGACCATAGTAGTCGATTAACGGCATCAATACCTCAAACAAACTTCAGGATGATATTCTTTTTACCGCTATTACTCACCTCTGATCTGAATGGATCCTTTCCGGCACTGGATCCTTGAAAATATTTAAAAACAACATGTATTCGGGCGCACGATTATTCGCAAAATTAAATTTACCGCTACAGCTCCCCAGAAGCTCATGTCTCGTTCTTGAATGTGCCCACGGATCTAGATATCATTTATTTAAATTACTGAAAACATCCATAAATGATACTCTAGTAATATCAATTCTCTCAGCCATTACCTCATTAGTTCATAGCGGATATGTGGATGCAGGATTACAGAATTTCCGCGCAATCCGAGTCCATTACATTCGAAGTAATCGTAATCGAATATTTGATATTTTCAAACGATATTTTCAATTGGTTATTTCACATATACAAGCGATTTCTTTGTAAAGGAATCAGATTTCCTTGTAAAAGAATTATTACAACTTTTTAATTTTACGAAGACTATGCCATAAATTATATAACTATGACATAAAATGCGTTGTATCAAGTTATTGGCAATACAAACGTTGATATTGTGTACTAAACTACTTATAAATGCATCAGAACAGTGTTTCTCATTTTTTTTTTCAGATCGCGTACGACAAATTTTTATTTTATGACGCCACGTACTACTTAGCTCAGTGGTTCTCAACCGGGGGTCCGCGAAGCATTCCCAGGGGTCCGCAAAATCTCTGAATTTGGCAAAATGGTTAATAACCAATTTTATTTCAAGTTCTCAAGTTATAGGTTCCTTAAAAAATCTGCTCGTCAATTTTGGTGCCATATATGTTGCGAACCTACCGAAAGGTGTCGTCAGAAGCGTTACCCGTTATTAATACATTCGCCATGACCTATCGTTGTGGAAATGGGCCATTAGCACTCTTTCATATCAAATCAAAGGTGCGAATTTTCAAGACACGCCCTCGTATTTCAAGAAATGCAGTTGCAGGATTCGCTTTGAAGTAGTAAAAATCTGCCCAATTTATACATAAATAGTATGATCTTATCTTCAAGAAAAGTCATTTTGTTGCTGTTTACCAATAGACCACAGTTAATATTTTCACATTACAGTTGACGGTTGCACGATAATGGAGCTAAATATGAACTAAAACTTGTGTGTAGGGGGTTCCGCGGGGTCCGTGACGCTTCAAAAGGGGTCCGCGAAGACAACAAGGTTGAGAACCACTCACGCATAGCTACTGAATGACCACCGATATTTATTATAGTTGTTGGCGGTATGGGTCGCGAAGGGTATCGAATTGGGTCGCAAATGCACCAGAACGATCTTTCAATATGCATGTAATATTGAGTAGCATATACTATGGTTACTATGTAAAGTTCAATGTACAACTCCAACATTCGCATTTCACAACTTGGTTTGATGTAGGGTAGCATTTAAAACAAATGGTTGTTTAAAACACATTGGTAAATGGTGTTTTAAACACAGTCCTTTTAAAAAATGATGTTTCTTTTTTAAGTTGTATAATTATGCCATAATTGTGTAAATACTTCCAAAAAACATGTTGTATGAGCCTGCGGACTATTGTTACCCGATATAGCCGACGTATATATACGATATGGCATGGTAAAATAGTCGGTTTAACAGCTATAGTACGAGTAAACGTATAGATATCTCGTCGAAGGAGCTATATTTACCATGTATTTCCAATTGTAATTGTCAATACACTATGACGTCACAGTAAAATTTTCGTGACGTAATGACTTGAAAAAAAACTGGTTAAAAACAAGGGCCTCGTATTAAACATGTTTGTTTTAAATTGATTTTTGATTCAAATGCAGTACTTGTTGGATGTGATAAGATTTATCCGACATTGCTTTCTCTGTCAGCTTCAACTAGCGCGAATAATACTCGAGCAGGGTAGAGGAAGGGAAAAAGCGGACCCGTACCTGCCAAACCCCATATTTTTTTTATAAATACGCATAGTCTGCAGAAATTAATTAAACTGTATTCTCAAATTTGAAAGAACCGTGCTGCATTCCTAGTATCGCCTAACGCCGTCGAAGATCGTTGCGATGATTTCGTCTGGGGGTGTGAGTGCAACGTGCGAGACCATTAGACGCAGGTGTTTCTGGGCAGAACCCTTCCGCGTGTTAACATGAATTTTCTGCCAACACGCAGCTGGGAAAATTGCCGTGCCAGAAAAATCGGTGGCGATAAAACCTTAGCCAAAATGATCGCCGCTGGTTGGCCAAAGCCTTCGATATCGATATGTGCCGTCGTGGGATGGTCGTTTCAGAACAGTCCAGTCCTTGCAATCTGAGCCTTGCACCTGATGGTTGCCTACACATATCCTATTTATGCAAGCCCCTTAGGCGTAGTATAATATCAATAAAAATGCATTCATTTCTACGTGCTGGACTTAGATCGCCATGCTTGCAGATGCCAATCAACCTCAGATTTGGGTCGACGTACGAAAAGTTGCCATACCATAACACAAATGAATAACCGGGAACACTATACCGGTACGGTAACCAATTTGGACTTGATGCGGAGGGGATTTGCGGAGGGGATTTCTTGCCCACAGCTTCATATTCCAGCCGGGATCTCAATTCTTTTTCTCGCCGTTGTTCGGATCAAAGTGCCGTTCGAACAAGCTGGGCTTCATGGCCGCATCAAAGGGGTTCTCAGACAAACAACACATTGTGACCAACATTGTTCTCCGTATTCGATTGCTATGAATCCATACTTCATGTATTTTGGATTATACTTTGGTTTCGACATCGTTAAAATTCATCCTTCCTATACTGTAATATTGGTGTTTTAAGCAGTGGTAGCCTATAGCTAGTGAACTACTGTGACTTAATAATACCAACGAGTAATTGTCATACAACTAAAGTTCTTACATCATGTATTTACATGGGTTTTAGCTACTGTAAAGAATATCAAATCCACAGCAATACAATCGATAACCGTCGAACCGCACACTTCACACGCAGTCGTGTATAGTTGGTAGATATTCGCTATAGTAATAGGACTAAGAAAACTATTTCTGGTGATCAACAGATACCAGTAGCTCGTAGAAAGATCACCAATCTGATTTGATTCAAACTTTCTGTACTAATGCATGTCGAGATGATCCCAATCGAACTATATGCCGCAAAAACATCAAGGACAAAAATACAAACGTCCCAATCCTTTTTTCTATATTAGGTTTTGATTGTAAGTAAAGGCAGTTTGAGTGTTGCTGATATAGGCTATGGAGAATGATACCGAACAACTGCCCCTAACAGAATAAATATTTGAACTATCAACCAGTCAAATAAAATATGCCGATGTCCATATCAAATGATCAGAACTCAGAGGTTGTTGATATAAATCGTACGTATAACTAAGGGCTATCTTTGACGCTGCTAGCAGTGGCCGCTCGCAATATCCGTGTATGTGGATCAGGGTTGTCAAACATACGGCCCGCGAAGCAATTATGAGCAGACTTGAAAAACTCTCGTATTATCCAGCAAATTTATAATAAATCATATTCACAGAAGCGAAAAAGCCTAGTGCGAAACGGTCGCATTTCTGTATTAGTTTTGACTCATAAGGTCGCCGGCCTTGACATAAACCCGAATCACGATTTAATCCTAATAAACCATTTTCCAACGTACGTGTTTATGATTAAATTTTATTCCTCACAACGCATACCCAGGGCTAACACCAGATTTTGACTTGAAACAAAGGGAGCATAGAAATGTGTCAACTTATAGTGTCTCTAAAGTCACTATTTTAGCGGTATTCAACTGGCCAATCATCGTAGTCTTGCCAATTCGATTGTTTGTAAATATAAGTGTTCTAATACAATATAACCCCCATGATACATAATGTGCAGGAATATCTAGAACTTCTAGATATCCCTGGTAATGTGGTGTATTATGCTATCATGTACACAGGTTTGATAATAAAGTATTCAAGTAAATACACGGGCTTGAATTTTGAGGTAACATTTTGGAACAATTTGCCTGGTGGGGCCCGCGAGAGATCTGAAGGTTTGAACCCGGCCCGCGACCCAAGTTGAGTTTGACACCCTTGATGTAGATTATAGGTAGGTTGTACGTGTCATAAATTGAGAGAAGCATTATTCGTTATAGCATAATTTAATGTTCATTTTTTATTTTAATCCGATCGTCCTAGTTGAAGTGGGAACCAATTATTTCGTAATTTGAATTCGGTAATTTCGTGACTTCAATCTGTCACCATCCATTTGTTTATATACCATGGTATTAGCATCGGTTGAAGCTAGAATGGAAATTGTTGGGGGCGAAAAATTCTCATCTACAAAGGTATACAATTGATTTATTGTGACGTAATCAGCAAATGAAGTCACAACTTTCAAAAATTTGTTCTCAAATGTCACAGTCTCGTGGGAATCGTTATATTGATTTCGAATTTTCAATCTTGGCTAAATGTTTAAGAAAGCAAAATAAATGTTATCGCAAATAATCGGGGTTTCTCCTACATCTAATCGTAATCTTAATGACTACTGTGTGATTATGCTGTAATCATAATCCCGCGATTCAGAGGTAATCGCAATCGATCGCATTGAAATAGTATTCTCAGCATATTTGGTGCATAAATCGACCTAATAAACCACATGCACGGTTCAAGTATAATACCGATACACTTTCCACAACAACGTCCAGTGGGCTAACAATATGTATTTATTGGATCGCACCTGGTTTTAAAAACATACGCCAATGCGACCTAAAAGACTTCTGCCCAGCGCTGCACTTTCAACACTATGTCTCCACGTCAGCAGACGCCTAGGAAAATTGATCACGGCGACCAAAACTAGCGTCACGGTTAATCGACTTAATTCACACTGATTTCACCTACGGGCTTGGGCCTTTACCCACTTCAGTATCGGAGGCTGTGATCTCCCTACTTCACTAGATCACACAGTGCCAAGAAAAAATACGCAACGTAGTAACTGATTGAGGGCAATTCGAGTTACAGAAAGTAACCATATTTCCACAGGTTCAGTTCCAATGTGCAGCCTATGGGCCTCGCTAATTTTTCTGTGTCCAGCTCTTCCGGGAGAAAGTTGCGACACTCCTGATCGGAATGACTGTTTCCAAATGACATGTTTTGTACTCAACCCAGACATAACGTCTCCTTTTAATGTGGTCCAGATATCATAAGCATACCAATCACCCAGCAGATGACGCTATCCAGGATTCACATCAACGGTAAAGTAAATATCCTTGTCCATATAGACTTCTATATAAGTTTCACAGTATATATATGGGAATGAAGAATAGATGCTCCCGAACCTGTTCAATGCTGTGAGGGCGAGGCGTTACTCCTCCGCGAATGCAAACACTTTTGCCCTTGTTTGTAGTCGACAGACGATGCCATATTTGATTCCCATTGATCTGTGAATCGAGGATAGAATAAGTTTGGTTGTGTCATGAAATATTTTCGGATTTCATACTTTCTAAGCATGTCGAGTTCATACCTCCAATTTTACAAATAATGAGATAATTTTCGTGGAATTAGTCGTTCGGATCATAATTGACTTCACATCATCGGGATACGAAACCCTAGTTCTTCCCTAAAGTAGTAGGCTATATCAGTGCTCTTCAACCGGGTGTTTCGTACACCCTAGGGCCTAGGGCAGTGGTCGCGAACCTATGGCTCGCGAGCCATATATGGC
>ATSW01005461.1:0-12631 GCA_000444245.1 Botryllus schlosseri
CAAGTAGCCAGTGCGATTTGAGAAAAAAAAGTCATTTTTGAAGAGCCCTAATGAGCAGTCAAATACATGCGTATAACGTAGTGCAGAGGTCTGAAACTCAAATGTAGTCGCGGGCCAATTTCATAGTTTTTGATGGCGCCGCGGGCCGCAGCACCAAAATAGGGGTATACAATTTATTTTCAACTATAGCGCTTATTTTACGGGACCTTGCAGTCTGGCATACCGCACTCGTCGTGAAATGTGATTTACTATTGTGAATTCATGCCTGGTACGAAAAATATCACATTTTCAAATATTTGAATATATTTGTTGTTGCACTTGACATAGTCTGTCATAAAAGTAGTTATAGACCCCATGCGAGAGTACAAATGCATCTCATGACATCGTAAAAGTTGTCGCGTTATAATTTGGCAGCTAGCGGACATTTGACGTGCCACAATTATTGGTACATTATATAAAAATTGAACAAAGATTGACCTGATATCAGAGCATTGGAGTAATACATCCTAATCCACGTTGCGGGCATACTCCTGATAACTAGGCTATTGATCATGTCAATAACAAAGTAAAATTATATCAGCGTTAGAATTACAGATCAATAACAACCGCCGACAGATTAATGTACCATAACATAGACATGTCTAGTCGCCGACGAATCCATTGGTGTTACAACAATGGGCGTAGGTCACCGCTACGTTACACGCAGGAAATAACTAACTTCACATTAAGGGGGGGGGGGACAGAATGCCAATGGTTGCCATACCGACCTACTTAAATAGCTCAATACGCCCCGCAACGCAAGCTACGGCCTTTCGCTATATTACTATTTCCCATAACAGTTTGGTAGTTTGTTGCGTCTGTGGTTGTACCAAGTCACGACCTTCCGAGTCACAAGTCCTTCTCTGATTGTAACGTTTGACCCGACTCAACTCTAGTCATTCTTATTTTATCACCCCTTCAGTACGAGTTCCAGTAATTCTACAAAACGTCGCGTCCAAGAACAAATCACAATTTTCAGTCACGAATTACTATCAACGGGTCAAGTCCTATCATCATAAACAGGTAACGTGACGTATATAGCTGATCTTCCACCGCATGGTAACTTTTGAAAGTGATGTGATAGTAAAGTTTGATGAGTATAGTTTCAGTATTTTGGACTAGTTATAGAGCGAATTTTAAGTTCTCAAATCTAAAAAAAGATATGCGTCAGTAAATATTGTCGAATACTTAAGAATCCAAAATGCCGACGCGAGCCGCACAAAATGATCTGGCGGGCCGCGTGTTTGAGCCCTCTGACGTAGTGTATATGCGGGACTCTGATTTCACGCCGCATTGCCAACTATCAAGAGAGGTTATGTAATAGGTCAGTAAAACTGCGTTATCTATAAACTTAGTAAGAGGTGATCATATTTTCCGCAAACCCATCGTCAAACAGAGCGTTGTTTGGGATAAAAACAGATTAATGAGATTTCTAGAAGGAAGCAAAATAGAGCGTGGTTGACTGTTTGTATGTCGTCTGATTTCGGGGATATCCTATAGATATATGGGGTAATGTTATTTCACATTGCGATCCTTTTACTACGAAGTGATAACATTACTTCCGTTCGTATCGATCAAGTGAAAGGGGGGTTACTACGTCACGCACGGGACCGTAACTGCCGCACCCCAAACCCCCCAATTGGTCTGGAGGGCGAGCTCGAAAGAGGCCCAAAATTATTTCGTTAATTCACATAAATTATAGAGTATTTTTTTGAAAATTTATGCAAATTCTTCAAAACATTTTCGCGCTCTGCGCGATTTGATGTTGCCAAACATATTGATTATAGGGTACCCTTGCCCCAAGGAAAAAATACGCATGAGTTATAGAAATGGGAATTTCAGCGTCGGCCAAGTTTTGTTGATCACCTTATGGGGGCCCAAGACCAACGATTTGCGGGGGCCTGACGAAGTGCTGTTTCGGTCCTGTTCACACATACCACCGCCCTCGTCTAAAAGTAGCTCACACCCGACAGTTTGTACAGTGCGGCAAAGTTTACGGTTAGATCACGGTTTATATATAATATGAATTGTACTTAGTGTAGGATTGTACGCTATGGTATAATAGTGGAGTAATACTATGGCGTGAACTAATTCCAACAGACTTATTCTTTGCATTACTTGTACGTTTTATGCACTAAAAATATTTTTCAAAGTTGGTGTATTTCCTGCTACAGTCATAGGCTACGTAGCACTTAATCATTGCGCAATGCGGAACTGTCCAATAACGCTTCGTTTAAAACAAACACATACGTCTCCCATTGCGATACATTCGATATGGTTATCCATATGGTATCATCTGGTAGTTGACATTTGATAGCTTGTGCATATCGGCTGCCGATAGTGCCACCCATGGTTGGTCTGTTACAAATAAGCTTGTGTTTGTAGTACGTGAGAAGAATTGAATATTCCAAATCCTTTTAGCAAGAATATCTCCTTCAACAAACACGTGAAGCATCAAGTACGATATTATGTCAAAATACTGCTAAACGAACACTACCAGACATTATCTGTAACGATGACAGACAGCATGCTTGTTCACCGGTTAAACCTGGATGTGGACTCGTTGAGTTTAGTCTAATGAAGCAACATGCGACCGGGTTTGAGTTATGTGAAACATATGAGTGACCCACGTCTGATTTTCTGTAACCTCACCTTTAAGACGCAACTTAACATTAGCTATCAATACTGTTGGAGTCAAGGCGATGGTATAAGCACGTGTGCTCGTTTAAAAAAAGAAATCATGAGCTACAAACTTGGTATGAGAGGTGACAGAGGGGCACCAAGACCAGACTAGCTCTGTTCACACCTCAATAGAAAGTATAGACTTACGAAATGAGTGTTTGGTCAGGGATTATGATGTGTATAAACGTAGACATGACAAAATATATATCTAAACACTTCAGCAGCTGCCATGTAGGTGTAGGTGTGTTCATATATTATAATCAATTCGAATGTTTATCAGCGTTCGAATCAGAGCCAATTGTCACGTAAAAGACAAATATATATATTGCTCATTTGATTATCGAGCACAGCCACAGCCCTATACCATTTTGCAGCCACGTGCATTGGGCGAAAATAAATCGGGTATTCAAAGTTAAAGACTGTGTCCAAACTTCGAACCGAGTTGACTCTGCTTTACCGGAGGTCTTGGTATCCGCAAACCGACATTTGTGTTTAGAAGGAAACCGTAATTATCCCTACAAATATGTGTGCTTTGTAGATGCTTGTAGCTTATGTGTAGGCAATGTTTGCACTGTAGGAAATAATCAGTGAAGCGGATGTTTGTCTACCTGTATGGAAAACCTGACTCACTCTATGCATGCCGGATATTAAAGCACCGAACAACTTAATATGACGAGAAGTCTACCATCAGAATACATTATGACGACTGTCCTGTCATGCGCGATGTTATTGACTTTGATGGACGCAGCTACGGCGACATATGATGTTAACATGAAAGACGAGGTACGGCCTACATGTCAACCAGTATCGGCGCCGAATTGCATGGCCACGCAACACCAAGTTTTTACACAAGGTCGGTACGGCCGGTCCACATCGCGACAACTCCTGGATAGGATTGCAAGAAAAAAACGGTTCGCAAGATTGGACCCGATACCGTGGAGGTACAACTCGACCACCTTTCCGAACTTCGCCAACGACAACACCCCGGAACAAGTGATGGGATCGCTACGTAGACTGCACCCGATGATATCGACTGAATGCTCCAAATACCTCAATCTCTTTTTATGTTCCGTATATTCCCCCGTGTGTACAGAGTTTGGAGTCGTGCCTCCGTGCAGAGAACTGTGTGAGACAGTGGCCACTGACTGTGAAAGCGTGATAAGAAGTTTCGGAATAGAATGGCCCGATAGCGTTCAATGTTCGCTGTTTCCGTCGTTTGAAAGTCCTTCGGGAGTGTCGGATGAAGACGGTCAGATGGTCGGCGATACGATCTACGCCGGCGGCGAGGTGTTCATGATACGCAGAGTTGCCTCCTTGACGTGGATGGGGTCATTAGTTGCAGATGGAAGGGTAAATATTATTCGACCAACGTAAGAGAAGTACGCATAGCTATTTATTCGACGATTCATCGTCCAAGGCCCTGGTAGAGATGATAAGTTACGTGTCATTAGAAAAGTTGTTGCATATCAAAGCGAAATCACCATATTTTTCCTCGCAAGCAATCCTGTCAATTCTATTATACGCGGGCGCTTTTCTGATGGATGCATGGATCACACTATACATGAATAAATAATATAAATATTCTGTAGGGAATGTGCATAGGTGCCCGAGTATACTGTTTGACAACGTTTTCGACTGTGGTTCGATCCGTTAAACTAGCAACACGCGCCCTATACTCGCATATAATATGTGTTTCAACTTCGTCGCATTTATCAATGAATCGCCGTGTTCCGATTATGACACTCAACTTCGGGTTAACGAATTAATTGTGAACTTACTAGTATATCATATGGTATAGAATAATCATAGTTACATTATACACTATGCAAATAGAACATTTGAGGGTCTGTATATTAGGGTTACCGTATTTTGGAAATCTGAAAAGTGGACACTTTTTCAAAATTTTTAGACTTTCAATGCTGGAGTAAAATCCGGAAAAAATGGCACATTTTTCCCGACTTTGTTGTCAGTTGTCTAAAAAAAGGTCATTTTCCCGACTCGGCTCCAGGAATGCACACTTCTGTTGATTTCTCCGTTGGTTGACTAAAAAATGGGCAACTTTTCGGCTCAGCTCCGAAAATAGCCGCCAGACCGTTACTTCAGTGCTTATTTACTGTATCTCAGTTGAATTTTACCCTATATTTTACCAAAATTCTCAAAAGAGGACATTTTGTTGTCCTCCGGGGACACTTTGAAAAAAGTCAAAAAAGAGGTCAAATCCTCTTAAAAGAGGTCGTATGGTAACCCTACTGCGTTCGTGTTGGTACAACAGCTTCTGTCAGCATGCCTGCTTATTTATACCCCGAAAAATTGAAGGTTCAAAATGAATGCATAGCCATTAGCATTTCAAATTAAACTCTCAAATACCAACGCTGCGAAATTGCTGCTAAAGTCTCGATATCTAGCCTATGTTTGATCTGCATGAAAGTTGTCCGTGAATCTTTGCTTATTTGACAAAACCTGCGCTTAATTAACGCTTACCGTCCCATCGCTAACACGTGCGAATTACAGCCGTCATGTTGTCGAGTTACAGCCATCATGTTGTCGTGTCACCAGAAACTTGAAAATGCACTACGTGACTAAAAAAGATACTCATATCGAGCACATTTAGTTTCAATGTTCAATGTTCATTTATTCTTCAATGTATTCCAAAGTTTCATTTTGTTCAGCTTCATGCTGGTGACGTCATATTTTGTGATACGATTGTTGATATACAATCAGCCTTATCTGAAAAACATTCTTGGCACTTTGTCATAATAAAACAACACCGCCTTTGAAATTTAGTAGAGCTTGTACCCAGAGCGATGCCTTTCATTTCACACCGCCATACCCATCTTCGTATGGAAGGATATGCTTTAATGAATATTACCAACGTATTCAGGTTCTTTCCTGCAAATATTGCGCTACCGCCTGCCACGTTTCCAAACACCGCGATTGTTGTAACGAAGCTAGTCCAACAAAGTAAACACTTCATGTCGTCGGGAGCAGGGGCTAACACCTTGGACAGGTGTTTTATTTTGGAAACGCGGTATATCGCCCGATTCCTGCGATATATCTCAAAAGAGACCGCGGCTCGCTGGCGCATATCTTTATATTTGGTAATCCCACGAAATCCACGAGAGAAACATTCATAAACCTTCAACGCTCGTGAACCTTGAAAGCGCGAATTGACAGAAGCTGAGCGCCGCTGCTTTCTTACGAAAGTTATCAATAGTTCGTGGGATATATACTCACTCTGAAACATGCTGACACGATTCGAGATTTTCCGCTGGTAACTGACACCACAACTGCGATTACCTCATGTTTACAGTTAGTTGCATTATATGGTGGTCAGGGAAAATCGACAAATACAAATGTTCTTGATAACGAAGTCCATTAAAGATCAATAAATCATAGGTAATCCGAAGCAACTGTATTGTTACCATATCAGTGTGAAATAAATTCTAGTCCCACTTTCTCAATCTCTGTTATGAATACAACGATGGTATCGATAAAGTGTGACATCATCATTGGCATTGTGGTCAAAGGCCGTTAGTTATATTTTATTTCAACGACTGGCGAAGAAGTTGACACCTCCCCTATAGTGAATATTAGTCTCATTTAAGTGACATTCGTATATTGTGACGTCATACACACGAATAACGCTCATATGTGTAAAATTATTGTAACAGTGACGTGCGTCACAGATTGATCGTGATAGATATAGCGAACATAGATGAAGCCTTTTATCCGCTGTCTGGGCCACTACTAGGATTCCGTGCCAATAATTTGTTCAACATGTGAGCTAACTGTCGATTGAGGCATCTTGAATGTGGTTTAACGAGCCTAAGGTTAGCCGCGTGGCAGCAGTGGGCCTTCTGTTCTGCCGCCTTGACCTCTGTTACCATGCGTCACGCGTTCGTTACAGCGAATGAGCGTTACGATACATCCACTTCTGCGTATCATCAATCGCATTCTTGCACATGACCTGTGTTCACCCGCCTGTCAAACGGTAGTGCTCAACAGGACGGTGAATTAGAGCGATGAGATGGGTGCATGTTCTCGGTGAAATAAGATGTTTGCGAAGGGAGCATTGAATAGCGTGTAGGATTCACTGAAGTACATTTTATAACAGGCTTATTGACTTGTTGTCAATTTGTCACCTTCAAGTCTGAAAGTTTTTTGCGGTGTGCGATTCGGTGTTTGAAACAAGTCCCATTGAATGGAATTAATCCATTTACCACCAAAACTGATTCTTGTTTGCCTACAAACTCACGCCGGTGGTCACGAAACTGCACGCACCCATTCGGCGTCGCTTTATTGATAAAACACCGGATATGCAAACATTCAATGTTGGTTTACAGATATGCATTCCGCCGACCGACACCGACGTGATAGGTCCGCAATTGGAACTGCTGAAAGAAAATTATCACAAAAGGCCAGTTCGTAAGAATATCACCGACTACGAGCACACGAGGGCTAATCATCGGTACGGTCTTTGGTGCCCCGCTGAGATGCGGTCGCCTCCAGGCCAATCAGGGTGAGTAAGTGGATCTCTTTGTGAGAATCGTGAGAATTTGTGTTCGCCGGTGGTCTCCGCGTTATCAAGTGCGCATTGCTACTTGCACTAAACTGCGTGTTCCTTTCAAACTGGGGCAGCAACACAATACCCGCATTACGTGGCCCGTTATTAATGCAGCGTGTGATCGGTGGCCGGCGAAGGAGAGTTAATTAAAGTCAAGTGGATCCTTCCTAGCTCAATGTATGATGGATGCCAATTGTTTCCAGCTTATGGGTTGCTGTCAATACGTCATAATTTTGAACATTCCGTAGTACTGGGCTTGCATCACTGTCAATTTAGTAATCAAGCCAGAGATTGGAATATACTCTAATAGTTAATAATATTAATACCGGTAAAATGCTAATTCTTACTCGATTACCCCGTAGAAGTAGCTATTTTCGGGACATGCTAAAACTACATTCCACTTGAAAGAGTTGCGCAAGTATAACCGAATATACTTGAGTACTCCGAAAATGTAGAAGCATTCCGATACTGGCCACCGCTAATACCGCATAATTAGAATTCCCGGTTGGATATCTTATAGATTGGGAAGCTGCAGCACTCAGTACGCACGCGTATATACAAGCTTGCAAGCACGACTATATCCCAATATGTGCTGCGGCATCTTCTGATGCGTACAAGTCATTAGTCAGACAGGCCGCTCTTTCAGCAAGCTACGAAACAGTATTTGTTTGGCCTACTGTACCATTGAGTTTTGGCAAAAACTACGGTACATAATTACTGTACGGTACTTTCTTCGTATACTTCTTGCTCCGGTTATGAGCCTTTCGAACAATATATATTATAACTCAATTGAGTTGCTTGCTGTGGCAAGGCTTTTGTGTGCTACATGAAGGACGTAAATACCCATTCTGAATTTTATGCCGTCCTACTAGCTACTGCTATACCATGGCCGATATGCTCAGTCAACTTAAATGCGTTTTGCATGATACTACGATTACTACCTAAAAAAGATTTCGTGGTACGAATCACGTGAAATTTTATCGCATCATACCGTATCGTACCAATATTTTGACCGGCGCAACCTGTTGGAAAAATCCGTCTGCTTATATTAATGAACGCATCGCTACTAAATCGACGAACCCCAAATTCATTCCTCCATTGCCTTTCTATTGATTCAATCAATCTGCGCGGGAATGCGAATCGCCCTTCCGACCCGCACAGCGGATCAAAAAGATAGATTCCACCAGCTGTCGGCTGTTATGGATCCTCCATATTTATCAACTTGAAAGCCATATTCATAAGCCGACAATGGAGACACTTGCATGGGAAGCGAAGCATGCCGAATAACAAGAAGGTCACATCGGCTTGATTAAAAAATGTCGTGTTTGTTTTGCGAAGTGGTCGCGGATCTTGCGGTGGCTTACGTTGAAATGGCATTCAAGTCAACGAAACCGTGTATCTTTTGTGGTAGGAAAATGCGCCGTGTTTACGGCGCACTATTCGCGTGCGCATTGAAATCCGTATTCAATGAAGGCGGTTCATTCATCGAAAGTGAGGTCAAGATGTTCATCTCAACCGCGATTGTCTGTATTTCACCCGCATGTACTGACAGATTGCTTTATGACGTAACTGTACCCAAGTCTATTAATAAGAACGTCCGAATACTGGTATTCATGTGGGGCAGTGATACTGCTGTCGCGTGAATAGAGCCCTAAGAAAGATGTATTATATGTTATATAATATATATGGACTTGATAATGAATCATGCCACTGAAAAAACTTAACTCATCCAGACTCTGATTTTGTTTCACCAGTGATTGGAATCTACGTGTCTCGATAAGTATATGCCCACACTGTATCTATAGGTACTATTTCCGAATATATGCTATTAGTGTCATTGACATGACGTTGGGCAAACACCGATAATCCGTGAAACGTGACACAAACGCCTTTACACTATCAGCAAGGAAGCTATATTCCATCTTTTGTTGCACTGGTAAAAAGGCTGCGATTACCGCCTTTTACGCGGGTATTACACGACTTATCCCGCTGTATTGGGTATTGGGAATAATGCAGAAATCGGGTGCGCTATATCTTTGAAGCGGATCTCCAAACCTCAGGTTATGCGAGTCGGAGCTGCCGTTGACCTCGAGGTTAATATTTCTTGGCGTTGAAAAGTATACAGTTGGCAGCAGCGCCCTTTTTCACACATTGTCTTTGATGTAGTGGATGTAACACGCCTTTCTTTTCCTTGACAGCTACTCGTTTCTTGGGATGCGTAACTGCTCACCCCCGTGTCCCAACATGTATTTATCGGAAGGGGAATTGTCCGCTGTTCGTTACGTTATTTTGTTCATGGCGTCACTGTGCATTGCAGTGACGTTCTTCACACTCTGCACTTTTCTCCTGGNCATGAAAAGGTGAGACTTTTGTCAAGTTACGTTGCTCAGGACACCATTTTTCGAAGCATAAAATTTTGAGTGTTCATTGATTTTATAATTATATTGAAATCATACTGTCACCAAAGCTTCTAAATCACAAAAACGGAATTATAAACTCTTGTTGGAGTAGAATCATCTTGAAAAGTCGTGAAGTGTATTTTCAAAGGTATGCGAATATCGTCGAAAGCTATATCCGTCTCATGTAAAGAGCTGTGATTTCAAAACTAATGATACGGTCAGTAAACCTGGCTAGTTCTAAACTAGCTGCAAACATACTCTCTATTAGTTACTGATATCAGGCATTCAGTGCAACACTTAGCGTATCTCATTATCGAACACACGCCTTACACAACTAAATTAAGGTGACAGCCACGTGACTGCAATCCAACGGCTACTTTCTTTCGTTCCAGATTCCGATATCCGGAGAGACCCATCGTTTTTTACGCATTATCTTACTTCATCGTATCGGTAGTTTTCATTATCGGCTTCATGCTGAAAGAGGATGCGGCCTGCAACGAAGAGGTGTGTTCTATTTCCGCGCGACTTCCCCGTCGCAATCTAATTGCCTTCCCCCTATTTCACCGCTTCTTTCTGTTTAGATTCGAGATGTCGAAACCCACGATATCGTCCAGGGCTTTACGGTTGTCAAAGGAAACCATAAACAGTCATGTACCGTAATCTTCATGTTGCTGTACTATTTCACCGGTGAGTAACGTCAAGGAATCGGTGTGACATTTACACGAGGGAAATTCAGCACACGATCCGCGTTGTATGCTCGAAACTCTTAGTCCCTAAATCCCTTCTGAGAGCGTCTGCAAACGAACGGGGTCTATATTTAGTGAAATGCGCCCACGGTATCAATTTCTGCCGGCGGATCTGAGATTCAAAGTTCAATGAACAATTGAATGAATAAGAAGTATTATTGACTTAAGATTTATCACATCAACTTCCTATCGACTCGAATGTTTGTCCAAGTCAACACGGGCCGATGAAGAATCATCGCGTGAAGTACGGCAATATACCTCCTGCCAACTTTTAATATACAGCGGATCTTGATCGCGCGCCTTGCGATATCCAGACTAGAAGGGTACAAACCGTCGGGGCATTGATAACAAGTCTTTTATGGCTTTGCTTATGCCTTCTTTTGTGTTGGAAGCACACATCCCATAATTCGGGTATCGTGGGTTATCATCGAATTATGCGGATGTATAGCTGCCTTTCAATCGGTGCGGTAGATTTCATGTATCATTAACGATCGACAATCATTAACGTTCTCGCGACATTTTTCGTTATCGTCCGATACGAAAATACAAAGATTAGGGATGTGCGGCAGATTTCGTCACTGCCGTTACGCGGCGCTTGGCGGAAACGAGTAGTATTCGACCGGGTGCAGCTCATAAATTGTCGGCTGACACAAATTTGTAGCTGGACACGCTGTGGTGGATCGCGATGTTCGTGTAAAGTTACGCCAGCTGCGAACTAGAATGACATGCTTTCAAATTCATATCCTGTCACTAATCAAGGATTGAAATCCATCTCCATGTCAATATATTGATTTGTCAGCAATTCAATCGGTAAACAGTCTCTAGCGAAATATTCTATAGAAAAGCTTCATGGAAATATGCGATCATTAATTCCTAAATAGTGTTTCTGTAGAAGTCGACCGATTAAATGAGCTTTTGCTTCATTTTAGCGTTATTCACTTGTATTTTATTGCGTTTGTGTTTCGTTTCTCTGTGCATTTTATTTTCCTATACTTGACTGAGGGAAGAAATTGATTATTGCATATAACATGTGTGGCGAATCCAGCTTTGCCCACTTTAGTCTTACCCGGGCATTGACAGTTAGAATGTATGATTGTATGATTATTGATTATTAACATTGCGTTATGTGTCTCATGGCCTAGAACATTTACAACTAAATCTCTCTCTCTCTCTCTCTCGCACCGTAAAGCCTAAACCGACAATTGAAATTATACGCAAAACGATTTCAAATTAATGAGTGAGCGATTTCGAAAATACCGGCCAGATACCTGTTATTACTATGAGTCTGCACCCTAATGATCTGACTCAACTTGCTTTTCTGCGTTGGCAATCTTCGACAATCTGATGAGAATCTGGGTAAATCACACCCGCGAGGTGAAGCGTTACCTTGACAGTCAAATAACGCTTGTCATTCCTAAAAATAACATATTCGAGAGCGCAGGAGCACCGTGATCAGATACGGCTACGTTTGCTGGCAGTCCCAATGGCCATGTCAGTGATCTCATGTATAACTTGCTATATGTTAAAACACCAAACCATTGGCATTACGCGGCAGCGGAATACTGCTTACAAGGCGCCAGTTTACCTAATCCCCATGAATGGTCTTACACTTACGCGTATGCCACTTGATGTTATTCGTCTGTTGCCGAACGGCGGTTTTCCTCCGTTCTCAGCTGTGGATTTTATCCCACTTGTGGAAAGCAGTTCGCTTGATGCTTCCATTCAGACTCCTTTCGGAGGAGATTAACGCTCGTTGACCCTCATCCGGGAGACATTCCATGTGGGAAAATTACTTCTCGTGCAGTCATACATTGACTTTACACGTCACGCCGCCAGATATAATACGAATGCTTTAGGATTTACATTACATTCATTACGTGCCTTCATTGATCTCTTCTCTTGATCGCTTCGAAGTATCAAAAGTCATTCACAAATATTTTTCCAATAATTTGCCGCCTGTGTTTGATGACTTTTTCATGTCTGCCAAAAATGTCCACTCCCACTACATGAGATCCTCGTCTAAAGGAAATATCTACTTACCCCCACCTAATAGCAACCTAACTAAGAGATCAATCGACTATACTCGGGACGTATCATCTCGAATGCATTACCACCACATATCCGTGAATTGCCTTATAATGGATTCAAAAAAGCCCTACTTGATCACCTCTTGTCGTTACACTAACACTGTTGCCCTACCT
>ATSW01005463.1:0-10787 GCA_000444245.1 Botryllus schlosseri
CAGTCTCAGCATTTTCCACTAGCTGGTCGGTCGGGCGCAACAAGTTGGTTTTGTTTCTTCGGATTGACAGTCATCGGAGATGAAAATCCTTGCTCGCACTCCGACGTAGAAGGGAAAATTAGGAGATTGGGAATAGCGCGAGAAGCTAGCGTCGAGTACAATGATGCCATGCTAAGCCATAAGTTTATTGGAGAACAATCTTATCAAAATCAACCCCACCTGAAAATAACTCCCTTCGTTCGAAAAAAATAGAATCTACTCGCCTACCACCTGGAAGACCTTCGCGTACCACTAGTGGTACGCGTACCACAGGTTGGGAAACACTGCCCTAGACCGCCAAGTCGCCGCCTGGGGGGCGATATCGCCCACGTTGCCGAACCACTGTGCTGGACGAAACACTTGTCGGACTACCTTGCAATTTACTTACTGCCCCCTAACAAGCACCAGACGTAGGAGGAATACATCTGTTAACAGCGATGCCCGATTATCCACAATATATGAATGCATTTTAACGAAGAATCACGTAAACAGGGTGCTTCTGCGAGTCAGCTCGGAGTTTTCACGTGACGTCACCGATGACGGCCTAAACTTCAAGTCATGGTCAAGATCATGTAACCAGGCCTAGTGACATGACGTAGATTGATGAGACTATTCCTTTTCTATTTTAGTCATCAGCATGGCAAATCTTGCACGCAGGATACTCGGACTGCTAGAGCTCAGTGACCATTTTTTCCTTTCCGAATGTACCGCAAGGTCTCAAGAGTTGATTGTCACTGCTGATTTATGTGATAGAAGCATAATTCATTAGAGCGAATATTATACAGCAGGGCGACCAGTAAATGAGATAGAGGCCAGAAAAAAAGTGGGAAGACTTAAAACTTCCAAGCAAACAGAATGCTTCCGATTTTGCCTTGGAAATTGTGATGCGTGAAATCTGATACGATATTGAGCATAGGTCACGTACTAGTTTGAATGCCAAATAATGAGATTTTTACTTCTTTGAAACAAGATTCGCGCGCGTGTTGTGGACGTCAAACCTAACTTTCACAGGATATGATGTAATGCATAGTTCCGCTATTCGCTTTAAGTAAATAATATCATTTCCAATGCACTTAAAGCTAATCTATCTATAGCTATAGCATATAGTGCATATTCCGCTAGCTAGCTAGATTCCTTTTAAGTGCATTGGAAATGGTATTATGCACTTAAGCGAATATATCTAGCGGATCTATGCATTATACCAGGGGTGGGCAACATACGGCCCGCGAAGGGATTTTGTCCGGCCCGCGGATAGTTTTCCGTCTTACATGATCATGTGGCCCGCGGCCCCAGCCTGCCGAGATTCCGCACTACTTGCTTACTACGTCAAATTTTAGAGACTGTATGTCATTATACACGTGTATGCGCACTATGCGCAGCGTTGCGAGAGTGCAGCTTATGCGTAAGTTCGTCGAAGCGAGAAGACTTGCATTATCGGCATTTACGATGCACTCAACCATAATGCCGTCTGTGGTTATCATGATTGTTGTCGACCACAATGGTCATTTGCACCAGGCTGATATTTCTTCACGGCGCACTTCTAGGCAAGGCACCGCTTATGCCAGGGGTCGCCAACTCAAAACGGATCGCAGGCCACTTTTCAAACTTCGTAGAGGACGCGGGCCGCATGAATTCAATATCGAGATTAATTGGCCACACGCAGTTGAACAACGACGCTATCCCGTCGCGAACTCAACCTTAATGAATTGATATCTTGGATAATTAATGTAACCGGGCCTACCGAACGCCTTGAAATCTTAATTAGGGATTGCACCGTGTGTTGATTGATCATGATCAGTGAGATGCAGACATGGCGGTGCCTGTATGACAATGTTATTCTCAAAGCCACATTGCCTTCACCATTATCGTTGTCGTTAAAATACGTTTATTAAAGACGATTTATTCCTTGTATATGTGGATAAATGGGCGAATAATGTATCGATTCAGCAATCCGGCCCGCCAAGTACTAAATTTTCCTATATCCGGCCCGCCGACTGAAGAAGTTGCCCGCCCCTGCATTATACCATATCCGGTGAAAGTTAGGTTTGACGTCAACAACACGCGCGGGAATCATGATACAACGAGCTCTACTGCAGCTATCAGAGTAGCACCAGTCGNTTNNAGCCGTAAACTGAAATAGCCACAATTTACTGGCACTTTGGTTCGATAGAGTCGATGATTTGNCAAATGGCAAAGCGAATNTATCTAGTTAAACTTGTTATTTANCCTATTAGTCATATTAGTGATTCTACTNAGCCAATACGCCGTCGAAATGTGACTATTTTAGTATAAACTCTTAGTGCTACTCTGAAANGGAGGTAAACACACGGAGCGCCANGCGCTCATCTCAAACTTGACGAATTTTAGTATTTTACGCTTTACNCCGGACAGTTCACGCAGGACCAACAGAAGCACTCTGCTGCATATATATCGATATCTATNTAGCACTCAATTGCANGAAATTCAGTTTTGAATCGCNAGTCATGCCACCACTCGANGTTTTCAGACATAGNCCAATAAATACAGCTATGCGTCGGTAAAGTGGACACAAGTNAGCAANGTCNTGCGCAAAATGACCAAGGAGAATATGTGTGCTAGATGTGTACCGGTACTGTTTTACACTATAACTATATAAGTGGGTTTTAATTGAACATTCCANCTATCTCCATGCGNGATGTCAAAAAATTCNCAAGTCTCATTCGGTNATTCCTATAATGAAACATAGTAGAATTCGAGTATACCGGGAATAATATGATAATATTNGGGGNCGCAACTTCTGCAGCCCCCCCCTCCGANTAGGGGGTGGCAAGCTCGAATAGGGTCCCAGAATAAGTCTGTAAATCAATAGCAGATTTGTTCAANTCGAAATGTTTCTTCGCGATTCCCGCGATANAGTGTCACTANNTNTATTTATATTAATATGNGTATCTCNTATCAAAAATATTTTCAAGATCAAAACATNTACAATACACAAATGAGTCCAANTTTNTTCTCAATTATGAGAGAACGCGGTATATTCCTAATATCGCTTGGTGCCACTTGGGTGNGTATTAATAGAGTGTGAAACTNGTGGTGNGACGGTAGTCCGGCATCGGTATTCTGGCTCATGAATNGTCTTGATCTTGACCATATCATGAATATGACTTACGTTACGATGTACGTACAGTAAGGGTGTTAAAAGAAACCGTTTTTTTTTTCAAATTTCATCGGCNTCGTTGTCAAATCGTCAGGTCACNCAAACAACCNTTGCACACCAAAGTTGACNCANTTCCAACCAGTAGATGCCGAGGTCAGTCAAATTGAAATTTCGGTCATNTTTGAAGTAGCCTAATAGTATTTACGGTGGCAAATTTCGTCANTCCGACATGACTAAAAGTCATGTCNCAGGTATGCCTNAAGAGGCAGGGATGTCTTTTTTCACTNGTNTTGATCTTGACAACGGCATATGATGGAGTTCGGATGAAGACATTGCCCGTNAACGAAAAAAAANATATATGACACGGATTAGCTGGAAATCAGTCCACTTCATTGAAATAGTAGGTAATTTTGGATGGTGAGATATTTTTCAAATAAAGTACTTTACACACTGAAATTAACGGCCACGAAAGGGAAATGAACTGANAATAANCANGNAAAATACGGGTAAATATATTTCTCAAGTGATAGTCAANATCTATATTCTTTGTCGGTCCATCTGCTGTCGATAAAATTCCATTTTATTAACTACGATTTATTCCTTGTATATGTGGATAAAGGGGCGAATAATACATCGATTTAGCAATCCGGCCCGCTAAGTACTTAATTTTCCTATATCCGGNCCGCCGACTGGAGAAGTTGCCCGCCCCTGTTCTAGAGGCTTCGTATTCGATTCTCTATTTTCGCTGATAATAACAGACTGTAGCACAGATGTCACCAACACGTGGCCCGCGGGCTGCATGCGGCCTGCGACTTGATTTGAGATTTCGACAAGCTAAGAAAACCATTTTGAAATGCTTAAATTGACTACAGTTTAACATATTGCTGTTGTTGTTTCAAAATAAGCTATGCTCATGTCCCCAACATCACTATTCGGCGCTAGCTTTGGCTTTGGCGACGGCAACAGCATTCTATCGAGGGAGAATAATCAGCTGATGTGAATGTACTGGGTTGACGTGCAATGGCCCAAACACTGCCAAGACCGAGACGCTTAGAAAATGGCATAGGGCAGTGGTTCTCAAACTTGGGGCGCGCCGCTCTTATGGGGGCGTGAAAGCATCTGAAGGAAGCGCGGAGCTGCGGTCAACTGAAATTTTTCTAGAGGTCCGCGCGATTTACATCACATTCAAATTTTGTGGATAGTCCGGAATTCATATTATAGAATTCTCTCATCAACAGTCATAACCTTCCGTGTCATCAAACTATCTGTTGGGATTGCTAGCATTGAGGTTGCATTTTATGATAGGACGATAAGGAGAGAGCGAAATTTTTCAGTATCGTAAATGGGGCGTGTCTAAAAATGTTTGAGAACCACTGGCTTAGGGCTTCCCCGCAAGATCAAGCTCAACGTGGAGATGTTCTTTCAGCTATAACATATCTTGCTAGCCCCAATATCGATTCCTTAATCGCTGAAAAGCGTTTCCAGGTATCGTGCACAGCTCAGAGTTCAAAATAATATGAAATTGATGATAACGATTTTTTGTTGTATTTGTATTCCTTTAATAAAATATTGCTTCTTTTGTGGTCTCTATGCCCATTGCCTATTTTAGGTAGCACGGCGTTGTACGGACGTAGAGTTTTAAGACGTGGCTGCTTGGTTTATATCGATATTGAATTCATGTGGCCCTGCAGAAGCCCTTGTCAGACCACAGCCAAACGCTTGGAGTTGAACAAATTGAATTCTGAAGTTTGTCACTTTGGCTTTGCCCGGTGTTAAATTCCGCGGCTCTAATTTTAACGGAAAATCGAGTCACTTGACGCTTAACGCGTCCGTTTAAAGCTGCGGCAGAGCCGACTATAAAAGACAGATAGTATATCAATACCCACAGAAGATCGTATTCTGGTGATCTCGATGATAGCACTATATTTTGGAGCAATTGTTGATATAATTACATTGAAATATCACTTCATTTTGAAGTTGACTGGTATTTCTAGCTGCATTCGCGTATAGTAAGGTTGGGAAACAACTACCAATATCGGTAACTCTATACGAGCGCAACAGAGTATGCACGAAAGGGAAATGGATACTATGAAAGCAAGCATTACGTTCTTTACTGGTAAGTAAAAACCTATAATATTTATGGTTGCATTTAAAACACTTTGTTTAAAACATGTTTCAAACACTGCTTCGGAAAAATGCCTTTTTAAATAAACCGAAATTATGTTTTTTTTTTTCAGATGTTGTATAATTATGCCATAATTGTGAGAATACTTTCGAAAAAATATGTGGGTTGAGTCTACGGACGATATGCACCCAATATTGTCGGCGTATACTATGCGCAGTGGCTGGAACCCTCGAAATCGTCGTCGGTTCAACCGGGGCCTACGATATTCACGGCCTTATCTGGTACATTACGCTTGCAAGAGCTAACAGGCCGATGCTCACAAAACAGAAATTTGCGATTATGCGCGATTTCGCTTCTCGCTACCAGACGACTCGCCTCAGATAAGCTGTATGTATTCGTACAACAGGTCGAATTAGTACCTTACCGTCAGAAAGTGACAAGAGACGCAGTTATCCACCGATTGCAGAAGTAGGCTAAGTAGTGAGAAAACACCGACATACTCATGTAAACCATTTTATTGCATGGTAAAATCAAGTCAAGCACGTGAAGAAGAATTGGTACACATGTCATATTAGAAACTCCTTGCAATAACCAACTTGTATCAAAAACAAACTTGCAGCATACAAGCTACGACCACAAGTACCGGTAATGAGAATGAAATGCATCACCGAAGTATGCCAGCTGCGTCTTGCTCAACTGCCGTTGTTTTAAAGTCCGTTTTAAAGCATTTTTCTGACAGAGGCATTAACTAGCTTCTGCTTGTTATTGAAATATATATATTCGCAATGATTTTGTCGTCAATTTCAAAGCTTGATCTCGATGATCATAACATGCAAAGTGCAAAGCCCCCAAGCCCCTCCACCAAAAAAAAATAAAATAAAAAACGAAACGACGCAAAACTTATTCACTGCGACTTAGGGTGAGGGCAGATGATTTTATCANAACNNTNTAGGANCNAAAATCTGTATGAANCAAACTCGGCAAGTGGTTCTGNGGGAGTAAGCAGTCCCCCACGATNTCGAGTAAGTCGAAATAGCGTGAACTTGCTTTCCAANTTACCCAGTCAACTACACACGACACCTTCTCACTGTAAGGAGATAGAAATGATTCGGTAATTTCAATAGCCACTTCTTCAATGACTTTTTTGAAATGGTAAAAATNAGTTGAGCTTGATGTCATATTTTAGGATGGAACAGAGCAGAATTATCTTTTCAGAATCGGTAACTTCTGTTGAACTAACCAGAAACCTCCCCCCACACATTTGCCTATAGCATGAGAATCGTCAACCAAGCATTAATCAGGTTCAAGAATGAAGCCATATATCTTCCGTGAGAGGCAAGTAACTTTTGCAAGCTTCAATAGTCGACTCATAGAATGGAGCAAGNGCTAAGTTGACATTCTGCTTGGATGTAGTAACGAGGCATATCACTTTTGGCGCTTTCCACAAATTTGAATCATTATCATGACATTCCNTGATTTTGTGAAGATTGCTCCATNCAATAAATCCGCTGGGTGATGATACACCTGAACAATCAACGGCGAATGAGAATGGAGGAAAGACAAATTTCCAGGCTCGAAAAGTTCTTCCAGTAAATCGTGCTCGGATTGTCTCGCTCGGATTTGTCTCATACATTTTTGAGATATTTCGGGAAGTTGAATAATGTGCCACGTCACATGCACCTAGTCATCATTGAATTCCATACCGTGGAAAATTACACATTGATTACCCTCTTTTGTACATGGCATAGCTTTCTGTAGTGTGGGACTCGGTCAAATCTTATAAACTGCTCATTTTATCAGACAGCTCAAAATCTTTTAACTGATCATTCGGAAATATCCTTCTCTTCGGTGGTTTTCTGCAAGGGGTCATAGTCGGAATCAATGAAGGCCGTTGCAGGTCATGATCCGATCGGATGGTATGAACTGGTTTTCTATCCAAGAGCAGTTATTTTTTCGAAAGCCACAGTCTTTAATGTACTTTGCTTCGAAGTGCAACGCACAAATCACATAATTCTTCGTTGGCTTCCAATCACGTCCATTCACGAAAGATATCCATTTTTTGTAACTCCAAATCCTCAAATGGAAATTGAAACGTTTTGTTTAGTTATCAAATATCCAGCCATGCAACCATAAGCACAGCATTTATTGACCATTATCAATTATTTTACCTAACCCTAAACCTGAGTCATCAAGTATATACAACCAGTCAAAATTAACTGGAAGAAAGGCCACATGAAGCTCACCACCAATTCTTCACCATATACATAATACGCACCATAAAGAATTATTGAACCACTGCATAGCGGTATCCTACGTCACGCTGTAAGCCGGTCAAAACAACAGCTAAACGTTTTCCACTATATACGGAATATCGTCCCTGGAGCATTTATCTAGCTCAAAGCTCAAAAACATCAACTCAAACTTGAGGGGTCCGCTACAGAGTATTTAAATCGCATCACTGTAGCCTGTCTAATAGTATAAGACGGTAAATTGACATCTTAAAACATAGCTATCAACCTTCAACTCGAAAACTCGCTTCAAAATGCGAAGAGTCCGGTATGAGAAGCGAAATCGAGACAATCGCCGATTGTCACGTTGAGAGTAATCGTCCTATCAAAACTTTCGCCCATTATTACGTCAAGAGTAATCGCGAATTTTTGTTTCGTGAGCATCGGCCTGTTAGCTCTTGCGAGTGAAATGTACCAGACATGGCCGTAAATATCGTAGGCCCCGGTTCAACAGTTATAGCATATAGATATAGAAATAAATATAGATCATTCGTACGAAATGGGTGTTCTGATGATGATGACCGCCAGCCGTAAAAATGCTGCGCAACGATGTAGTCCAGGTTAAAGATATTTTTGTCTGCATATGAAAGTGGTCGGTGGTCGGAAGCCTTTCTCGTCGAAGGAGCGATATTTGTACCCTGTATTTTCTACAGTCAATGTCTATCTACTGTGACGTCACATGGACATGTTTTAAACATGTTTGCTTAACATTGTTTAATTTCTTAAATGCAACCTTAATAGTATTGGTTCAGACATTGTAAATTTCACGTAAATGCGACAGGTTGCTTCAGATTGAAGTCACAAAGACTCTGGATTTTCATGAAATAAGTACACACTGTGTATTTTGCTTCATGACCACGGCATGTCATAGTTAATGTACCGCGGGGACGTAAAAAGTACGATTATTGTGAATATGTTGTTCCAAATCCAATAAGGAAGGGTGAAATGAGGTTTTATTGTTGATAAACATATCAGCATTTAATTCATTTCCAAGAAGAGTCGCTCGGTGACAGCTTTTAATTTGAGTCAAAACAAAGAAGAGCATGTTCACAATCATATGCCTATTAACTACAAATATATATTCGTTAACAAATAGTCATGAGAATTAGTGTTCAAGTTGAAGTTCAATTCCATACCTTGCGCTCGTACGATGTCTTGTTTATGAGTTGATTCGAAACGAAACGAAAAGCTTCTTCGTGACATATCAGCCCAATTGCGATGTGGACATTGCTCTATGCATCGGCAATGCCATGGTTATTGGTTTCTTAGACATGGTGACATGTGTTTATTTATCAGCTGTTGAATAAGTTCGACCGCTTTCAAGTCGGATATGTCTGTAGGCATGACTTTCTGTCGATATGTTACAGTCCTTTTCTAAAATTTCAGAAAGACTCGCGGCACACCTGAGAATCTGAGTCTCAATAGCACAAAAAACACACAAATGCGTTTATCCTCATTTAAATTCCCACTTGGACAAGTAACCACTTGGAGAATGAGAGCCCTTCGGTTACTCATGTTTCCAGACGGGCTTGAAACATCATATATCGTGTGCGACAATAAGAAGGTTTTAATTGCGACATTGCATATAAATCCAGGAATTATACAAAATCAGGAAAATCAGGTAATTCCATATTCCTCTCATAACTCGAACATCAATAACTTTATTAGGTGCACGAGTAAACAGCACTTGATAGGGCCTACTGATCTGATGTGCTGTTAACAAATTTCTATTGTGATAGTTGCAAAAGTCGAAAGCGCCAAAATAGTGCCAGCGTGCCAAACTCAAATTTCAGGGTGCCAACCATCGTGAAAATTCCGAAATATGGCTCCCAAATGCGCCAGCCGCAACATTGCTCGTGACCACCTCTGGTCGATACGCGAAGCTTTGATATCCTTTGATACCTCATTTTGAAATCTACCAGTGGGCGCTAAAGAGTGTCCGGAAATTTAGTCACAGAAATATGTTAACCTTAATCTATAAGCGATGCAGGACAAGTCCGAATTACCAAAATGAGAAAATCCGATCCATTTAAAGCTCTATTTCCGAATCCACGCAACGACAGGTGTTGAAAGTTGTCGGTGGTGCCATTCAAGTAGAAATAGCAGTAATGTCGTAAATTTCTATTCAATCACAAGTAGAAATGTCGATATTCAAGACAACTCTTAATAGAAATAGCAAACATAACGTTTGCTGCAAGATAATTTACGCAATTAAGTAGTTTGAAGAAGTCAGGTGTCGCAGACTTGTTACTCAATCGCCGGCGAAAGTTGTCAAAAATTCAGGACGCGATTAACGCAAAAAGACTATTGACACCACTGTCATAAAGCTAGAATTATCGACATACTACTTCTTTATCGTGACGCAGGAGCCAAAACGCAATTACAATCAGGTTCACAAATTTCCTGCGGGCTATTCAAGCACTGCTTTACACCCACAGACAGTAGTTTGGCCCAGGGCTGTGGAGTCGGTAAATTTTACCACCGACTCCGGCTCCGACTCCGACTCCACAAATTTTCAATATACCGACTCCGACTCCAACAGTATTACCAATTTACTTAAAATTACATGCCGCACCGTCGGTTGAATGACTATCATAGCAAATGCAAACATATGAGTAACGTGGGCATGCAAAATCGTTTCATTGTGGCACAGCTCAAATTATCCACTATGCAACTGACATGAAAGAATGATTTTCTAAATATCCTACCTTTTTCATATTTTATAAGTATTTATAATATGGACTCTCTAATATTTTAGTATGTATGAATCATTCAAATATGACATATATCCAATCTTGTATAATTTAAATGTAGATAAAAAATCCAAGTTTAGCTCTCGTGTATGAGTCAGCAACTAATACAGAGATTGAACCTACTAATTTACTAATTACACACTATACTGATTACAAGCACACACACTCTTACTACTAATAAACATAGGCCATAAATGAAATTTAGTAAGTAGTCAACTACCAAAGTCTATGGCTAGTCTATGTGTACTTAGTCAAGTATTCAAGGACTAGGATTCAGAGTCATTGTTAATCATTTGTGCAGTGGCGGCTCGTGACAATATCGGGTGGTGGGGCAAGGGCTGCAAGCGACTTTTTATCAAGATGACGTCACAATGGCGTTTTCCAACGTAAACAAGTAACTTAATGATGGTACGGTAACATGAATTTCCCGGCAACAGTGATTTTAA